>JANSMH010000353.1:0-23095 GCA_029299595.1 Grosmannia serpens
TTTAGCTTATAGCTATAGTTTATATAAAATAGTAATGTTTTTATTGTACTAGTGTTTGCGCTATTATAAGCAAATTATATTAAGGGTAATAACTATACCTAGTTGTTTTGCTTATAGTTAACGTAGCATTTTAAGTATTGTTTTAGTATTTAGTAAAGTTTTTTTATTTATCCGTTTGTTTATAAATAATATGCTATTAACAATTTATATTTTATTTTAAGTTGCGTTATAAGTAATTTTTAAAAGTGTAAGGTAAAGAGCTTATCTTTATCTAATACTAGTTCGTTTAGTAAACTATAGTTACTAATAATAATTTATAGGAATGTATACGTAAGTTCTTTTACGTTACTTACTTCTTTGTATAAAATAAAGTATGCGTACTTTGTAAGTTTGTTTACTATAATAAGTATATTGTTATAAAAGGTTTTAGTTAAAGGTTTTTATAACTTTAGTAGTTTAATAATAAAGTCTAAGCTAATAAATCCTTATGCTTATATTAAAATTAGTAGTAGTTTTAATAGCCTATATAGTTTGTATTTGTTCGTTTTAATTTTCTTATAAGTGTTGCATTTTACTAATGTTTCCTTAACTATCCCTTTAAGTCTTAAGAAGTTATATGTTTATTAAATTCTATTCGTTGTTAACTTAATTCCTTAATGTTTATAGGCTAGTACCTTATAAATCTACTAAATTAGTCTTTCTTAAAGTTGCTTAAGTATGTATGTTTTTACGCTGTATTACTATAGCCTATATTAGTAATTTTATATTGTTTTATTTTGTTCTTTTAGTAGTATGTTTTATTATGCTTATTTTAGTTCTTTCCTTTATTTAGTATTAGCTAGTGTTTTATAAGCTACTAAAAGTTGTTTTTTTAAAGTTATGTTGCCTTTTAAGGTTATTTAAAGTATTGCTTATACTTTAAGTAGTACGTTTTATTAATAGTTTACTCGTTTGCTAAAAGCGTTTACTTTACTGTTTTTTAAGCCTTTTTAGTATATAATTTAAAAGTTAAATTGCAATAAGAATTCTACCTATTATGTTTAACGTTTGTTTAAAACTTTAGTAGTTATAAACTATATTAAATTCTTGTAATTTGTATATACTTTAATCTTATATTTAGCTTTTATAAGGTAATGTTGCTATTTTTAAAATGTGTAGATAATTGTTATAAGTTCTTTATTGTAGATTAGGTAGTTAAGCTTTAGTTCGTTTAGCTTTTTAAAGAAGAATGCTATAGGATAAAGTTTTTTGTTTTTATCTTGTTACTTTATTTGTCCTTTAATAGCAAAGTTTAATGCGTTAGTTTTAACCTTATATTCTTTGTTTAGGTTTGCTTTTATTAAGACTGGTTTTATAGTAATAAGATCTTTAATTTGTTTAAATGTTGTTTTTACTTTTATTGCTTATTTAAAAGGTTTATCTTTTTTTATAAGCTTTGTAAGGGGTTGTGTTACATTGCTATATCCTTTAATAAATTGTTTATAAAAGTTAGTAAATCTTAAAAATCCTTTAACTTTTATAATATTTATTAGTATAAGCTAATTTTTAATTACCTTTATCTTACTTTTTTATATATAAATTTGTTTTAGTGTAATAGTATACCTTAAGTAGTTTACTTCTTATGTATAAAACTTACTTTTCTTTAGTTTAACTAAAAGGTTTACGTTTTTAAGTTTCCTTAGTACCTTTTTTATATGTTTTTTATATTCTTTAAGTGTTTTTAAGTAGATTAATATATTGTTAAAGTATATAATAACAAATATGTTAAAGTGTTTCCTTAATACCTAATTAATTATAGCTTAAAATAATGCTAAGGCGTTAGTAAGTTTAAAGGGTATTACTAAGTACTTATAGTGTTTATAGCGTGTTTTAAACGCTATTTTCTATTCTTTTCCTTTTTTTATTTATATTAAGTTGTAGGCTTTTTTTAGGTTAAAGGTTGTAAACTAATTTACTTTTTAAATTCGTTTATATAGTTTTTAAATTAATAGTAGTAAGTATTAATTTTTAATAATAGCGTTGTTTAGTTGTTTATAGTTTATATAAAGCCTTAACTTTCTATTTTTTTTAAGTATAAAGATAATAGGATATCTTGCTAAAAAGGTTAATAGTTTAATGTATCCTTTTATAAGATTCTCTTTTAAGTACTTTTAAAGTGCTTAAAGTTGTTTTTTATTTAATTTATAAATCTAGTTAAATTTTAAATTTACTCCTTCTTTTAATAGTATTTTATAGTTTTAAATGTTATGTTTTAGTAGTTTAATGTTAAGCTTTTTTTAAAATAGCTTTTAAAACTCCTAGTATTTTAGTAGGATGTTTATAAATACTATTTTAACTATACTACCTATAATCCTTATATAAATTTATAGTTTGCTTTTATTTTAGTGCTATATTACACTACTTATAATCTTTTTAATTTCTTTAGGTCTTTTATAGATTAAGGGGTCTTCTTTATTTATGTCTTATTTTTAGTAGGCTTTTAATACGCTTGTTCGCTTGCCTTTATACTAGTAAGTTTGTATATACAATCCTTTATAACCGTCTAAAGTAACTAAACTTTTTTTTCCGTTTAAAGGTATTTAGTAGATTAGTTTATATAGCGTCTTCTTGCTATTTAAAGTAACTTAATCTTTGTACGTTGTTATTTTGTTGCTAATAGTTTGTTCCTTTGTTAGGGTAGCATTCTTTTAATAAATCTAGCTAGTAGTTTAGTTTATTTAAGGGTTGGTTTTTTTTAACTAAGGTATTTTTAAAATTAATTTATGTGTTGTTAAACCTATAATGTTAAAAGCAAGCGGTTATTGTCGTCCTTAAATTAAGGCTAGGAGGTAATTAGTCTTTATGTTAACTAATTTACTACTATATAAAACAACATTTTTTTTAAAGGTGTTAAGTTAATAGGGTTCTTTCTTTTAGTGCTATAGTATCTTATGTTTATTAATAAATAATACTATAGTAAAATTTCTTTATGCTTTATAGTTAATTATAGCTGTTGTTTTAATTTTGTTAAAGCGTACTAGGATTTTAAGTAGTGCGTTGTTTAACTTATTTGTAATTATTTTTAAGAGTCTTTTATTATATTACTTAGTTGTTTATTGCTTTTTTAATAGTAGTTGTTTTTGTTTTTTGTTTTATTGTTGTTTTTTAAGGTGTTATTAGGTTTTTTTTTAATAGTGTTTATTAATTTTTGTTTCTTGCCTTTTTTTTTAAGGCTTATATTTTAGTGCTAATTAAAAAGCTTGTTTTCTTTGTATACCTTGTAAAAGATAGTACTACAAGTCCTTTAAGCGCTTATAGTATATAAACACTTTATAAGGTATTTAAGGTTTAATTTTATAATTGTATATTAGTTATTATAGTTATAGCTAGCTAGTTTTTAATAGTTAAGGTTTGTATTAAATAGTAGGGCTATAATAAGGTTGTTTTTATATTGTTTAAGGTAAAAGTTGTTTGTCCTTTTTATTCTTTTGTAAATGTAGCAATAGTTATTAATGTAGCTAAACTATACAACCTATATATGTTTATAAGTGCTAACGTTTATTGCTTAGTGGTCTCCTTTTATAGGTATAAAGGGTTCTTTTTATTTTAAAGCTCCTTTTATTATACGTTTTTTAAGTCTTATAATAGTAAAGGTGCTTTAGTTAGTTTTTAATACTACTACTATCCTTTTTCCTTTATACATTTTAATGCTAGTTAGTATTGTTAGTACTAGTTTTATTAGCATTAGCGCGTTTCTTTAAGGGTGTACCCTTTTTCCTATTAATAAGGTCTTCTTTTCTTTAAGTGCCTTAAGGTACTATTTGTTAATCGCTTTGTTTACCTTATACAATTAACAAAGTTTATTATAGCAGCCTAACTAGTGTTAAAGCTTGTATTTAAGGTTGTGCTTATCTTTCTTAATTGTTATAGCGTTATTTTTTAAAATTGTTTTACTTGCTACATTAAATTCCTTTTATTTGTTTTATACATTGTTTAAGGCTAAGTGCTAAGTAACCTACTTTTTTTTAAGTTGTTTATAGTTATAAGCGTAGTATTTTAGTTTTTTATAGTTATAGTATTTAATAGTCTTCTTTTATTACTAACCTTAACTATTACGCTAAGCTATATTAAGTTTTATAGGTTTGCTTTTTGTATTGTAAGCTATAGCCTTAGGTTGATTTACCTTTTTTTTAGTGTTAGCTTTATAAGTAGGAGTCGTTTACTAGTTGTTCTTTTTCTTTCGTTTTATTTTACGTTTAAATAGTTTGTTGTTAATCTTAACTGCTATAGCAATGTACTTAGACAGTTTGTTAGGCCTATTTATTTTAGTAAGTTTGTCCTTTACTTCTTTTTTAAGTCTTATATAAAACTAGTTTATTAAGGGTTTGTTATCCTAGCCTAGCTAAGACGAAATCTACTTAAAAGTAGCTATATACTTTAAGGTTAAGGTCTTTTGTCTACACCTTATTAGGTCCTTTTCCTTAGTGTAGTCTTTATCTAAGTCGTTAAAAACGTCCTTTAAAGCTTGTTTAAAGTGGTTAAAGCTTTTAAACACCTTTTTAGTGTCTACGTTTTTATTAGTTTTGCTATTGTTTAAATAGTTGCTAAGGATAGGTTTTATCTAGTTAAGGGGGTCTTTTATTATACATTAAGCTACAAAGAGGATCTTTTATTCCTTTTTAAGGAATTAGTTGTTATAGTGCTTAAAGTAAGCTTTATATTTAGTAATAAATCCTTTAAGCGTGCCTTTAGTTTTGTTATATAAAGTTAATAGGTTTATTTTATATTCCTTTTTCTTTATAATTTAAGCCTTATTAAGTTAGTCCTTAAGCTTATTAACTTCTACTTTATATCTTTTAAACGCTCTTTTACTTTTGTTTATAAAAGCCTTAATAGTTGCCTTTTAATCCTTAATTAGTCGCTAAAATTAAGCGTTTTAATCGTTTTACATTATTCTAAGCGCATTAGCCATATTAAATAGTCCTAAAGTAGCTATTATTAGTCTTCTATTATTGTATAGTAGGTAGCGTTAACCTCGCTATACAAAAGCAATTAAAATATAATAAACACTACTATTCCTTAGTAATAAACTATAGTATTGTTAAGGGTTTATATAAGTAAAGAAGTTAAGGCCGTTAACTATACTATAACGGAAGTTGTCTTAGTTGTTGTTTGTTGTATCGTGCGTATAAGTCTTTAGTGTATTATTAGGCAGCTATAGCCTATTTAGATAGATGGCCAAATAAATACTTAGATTAATTGCTAAAAAGCTATAGAAAGGAAAGCTATCTAGGTTTATAAAGATCGTTGTCTTATATACATAAGTCCTTCCTCTATCTCTTCTTAGCTTAATAGATTAATGCTTTAAGCCTTTAATCCTTATCCTTATCCCTTATCCTTTATCGTTACGTAACCTTCTTGGTCGTGTGTGTAAAGGATTCGTGCACACGCTTGTTTCGTGCACACGCATGATTTGTGTGCCCGCGTAGCTTGTGTGCCCGCATGGCTAGCGCGTGCTCCTGCTTTCTGCCTTTTGAGACCGCCTGGTCTTCGTTTAGGCCGCGTCCTAGGATTGGGTTATAACATTAATATTTTAGCTTAAAATAAATTAATAAACTTTAGCAAGCTTAACTTCTTTTTTATTATAAAGGATATTTATAAAAAAACCTTTAAAACCTTTACAATTATTAATACATTTAAAAAGACTAGCATTTATTCTTTTTGTCCTTAGCTAGTGCTTAAACAGCTTAAAATATAACAAAGCTAGCGTACACTAACGCCTCCTCTTTATCTTTTATTATTACTAGCTAGTACCCTTATTACCTTACGCTAAATTACAAAGGTAGTCTCTTAAGTTAAAGACTAAATAAAGGAAGGCACTAAACTAAACTAGCTAACTAGTAAAAAGCTTTGTCTTTTATACAAAGGTTTAATATCTATTACTACTAAGCTAGTCTAAACGAAGAAGGATCTTAGCCGTACCCAACTAGCAAAGCAAACAAAGAGGCAAGCCAAGGCTAGGTTAAACGCCAGCCTACAGTTAAAAGGGACCCTTAACGTAAAAACAGCCCAAAAAATCGTCGTTCAAAGGCAGAAGACTAAACTAGCTAAAGCACTACGTTTAATCAACACCGCCAAAAAGAAGCTCAAATTAGCAGCGAAGCGGGGAGGATTGGAGGCTGCAAAGAAGGCTAGGGCATGGAGAATTAATGGGAGATTCGAACCGTATGAAATTCATAAATCTGGGTGGCCTGTACGTTTCGTTAGAGGAGGCTGAAGTTGGTGGTCTAGATAATTGAAAATGGTGCTCATTTGACCGTCCTGCCTATTTGGCCGTCTAGCACCACTATAGGTGGTGAGAGCTTTGCGAGACCCCTATATAAGTGGAGTGGGGCACGAGTAGGCATCATATTATCTTATTATCTTACGAGACGCACCACAACCACAGCCCACTCCCAGTTAATCCACATGCTTGGCGCCAGCGTCCCGCTCGTACATCCCTAACCCGCAGGGAAGTCGTGAGAGCTGTACAGCGATGCCCGGACACCCCACGGGTTGGTTGCGCCAATGCCCAGGTACGTGTACGCATCTGAATGAGGTCAGCATTGTAGGAATAAATGTCCCACAAACATGAACCCCATAAAAACCCCGAGTATTATAAACAGAATAAGCAGAAACAGCCACTTACCGCACTTGTAGTATATCTGTCCACCAGACTTCGGAAGAAACCCCAATGCTGCCATGCGCCGAAGCACTCGCCCCACGTCAAGGCGATCGCGGAAGTCGCCGGTATATATGCAGATCAGTCGCGACTGACGAGTCTCTACCTCGTCGTCGACGGCTGGGTTCCGGGGCGCCACCTTGGCCGCAATGCCGAGCTCGTTTCGGACGGTACTGCGCACCACTATTTCCCAGACCTGGTTGACGGCACTGGGACTGACGAACAGCATCCACTACACTCTCCTGTCAGCCAAAAACGTCAACGATGCCATAGACTATCAGCCTCGCGAACGCGCGCCGTCACGCAGTGCCTCCCACCTTTCCACACGTCACGCCCAGGTGACTCGCCAGGCCCAGGATGTCGCTGATGGCCGACCGCCGGGCGTGATCGATCTCGGCCGCCGAAGCGCTCCGAGGGAGGCCCATATTGGCCGTGGCGTCTAGGAAGCTCCGGAGCAAATCGAGCCTTTCTCTACCACCACGCTCAAAGAGTCCCGTCTGTGTGTCTTCGGCCTCCGGGCCTTCGTCTTCGCACCCGGCTATCTTCTGATTTCCCGCAGCCGCCTTCTTCCTTCTGTTGATGTGCGGGTTACAGACGTAGATCCATGGCGTGCGCACATCAGCCACCGTCGTGGCCGGCGGAAGCCGGGAGACAAAGTCGCCGACGCTCTCGCCAAGTTGCCATGCATATGATACCCCGGCGAATGGATTAAAGACTTGGGCCCTGGGCTGCACATCGGTTGCACGTTGAGTTCTAGAGGCCAACCCACTGCCGTTCCGTGGCGCTTCTGCATCCGCAAGGCGAACCCGCTTCCGAAGCCGGGCAACGGCCTCGGCATGTCCTTTATTATTCTCTTAGTCAGGCGCAGCTATACCGGACGCACGCTCGTAACCTACCGTAGAAGTCCGAGTCAGACTCGCTGCCAATCTCCATCTGCGCTGAGCATGGACGGCGTGGCTCCTCCAAAGTGCTAGGTTATTTGGGCATACGACGATGTATCTTGCATTCAATCTCACCGTCGCAAATGCGTCTCGATGCCTGATGTTTGTGGGCGTGGTAACGGATCGCGTTGTCACTTACTGGCTGGCTATTTCGCCCCTCTATTGCCTTCGACCGAAAACCCCACTGCGTTTTGCTACAAGCAAAACTAGACGCTCATCGATTTACGGCGCATACATCTACCATGACCGGCACAATTTCTTCAATTGAGACCCTGACGCTCGATCTCCCACCCAGCTGCATCGAGTTTTGCCCTGCTCACCCGGAATACTTCTTGGTGGGGACCTACAATCTTGAGCAGGATGAGAAGAGGGCTTCCGGAGATTCGTCTCGGCCACAGAACAGAAATGGAAGCGTGGTCATCTTTCGTCTTTGGGATAGGAAAATGTATGTTTGCGCGTCATGAGTACGCGGACATGGCGGGAAAATACGCTGACAGTCGGTGCACCAGGTTCTGCTTGCAGACGGAGCCACAGCCCTCTGCAGTCCTAGACTTGCATTTCCAGCATGCCGAGGGCAGGCAGGACGTGTTTGCCGTTGCCTCCAGCACGGCCACCTTGGCTATATACCGTCTTTCGCCGTCTCGGAGTGCTAACATCCTGGAGAGCATGGGAACTATCCGCATCCCTGGAATTGAGAAAGACGTTCTTTTCCTAGCATGTGCCTGGCACCCAAACATTCCAGACCTAATAGCCGTCTCGACATCGACCGGGGCAGTCCATATCGTCAGTCTGCTGCAAACAGGTGCTCCTGGTGTACCTATACAATCCGTGATAGTGCATGACCTGGAAGCATGGACGGTAGCATTCCAGCCCTTTGTGAGTCGTCCGGGAGATAGCCACGGTTCCGGTGAAGGCAATTGTTATAACCAGGAGGCGGACAACGCTCTTGCTGTAACTCTCTACTCTGGTGGGGATGATTCCAAGTTGCTTTACACATCTTGCGCTGTGAATAGCCCTTCTATACCGAAGGACGATCTACCAACAGAGACTTCGCTGGGCACCTGCATGCTCAGAGGCCATGAAGCCGGCGTTACCGCCATATTGCCCGTACCTATCGAAGTCTCTGACGGCGGCAAGATAGTAATAACCGGGAGCTATGACGACCACATACGAGTGTACTCGATACGAAGCCCTTCTGATACAGGTGGCGCCTGCCAGGCAAGATGTCTTACATGCAAAAATCTCGGCGGGGGCGTCTGGAGGCTGAAATTGATACGACAGCAAGCCCCAGAAACGGACGACTGTTGGCAACTCCGTGTGCTTGCCTCTTGTATGCATGCTGGTGTGCGTGTTGTGGATATCCATGGCGACATCAGCGGCAACTGCCAAATATCTGTTGTGTCTCGCTTTGAAGAACACAAAAGTATGAACTATGGCAGCGATATCCAAACTGGCCCATCGCCACTCTGTATCTCTACGAGCTTTTATGACAAAATGTTGTGCCTCTGGATGCCTGAGGCCGCATAAACCAAAGACTTCCACACAGGATATGAGACACTGAAATAGTTTGTGAGCACAGATCGACCTACGATTGTATTTGATATTTGACCTTCTTTTCGTCGTTCGATGCTTTACATGTTGGTCTCGAAGTTTAGCGTTCGCGTGTGTAGTGAGTAAACTTTTTGATTGACAGAGGGCTGGAAATGGAATATTTCCCAGCATGCCAGCAGCCAACAGCAATAACTGACAACTGTCCCCCCAACCCAATGTCCTCATATCCCTTCTTCACTAAGAGCTAGGTCCGCGGGAGCGTCTGGGTCAACTGGTTTCAAAAGCAACACCAGGCGGTAGGCACTACTGCCATTCAGGTAGTACCTGTGTAACTTCTTTGAGCGAAGAAATCCAAGCCTCTCATACAAGCGGATGGCGGGTATGTTTGTCTCCTCCGTTTCTAGTACAACCTCATCGGCGTCGCGCTCTATCATGGCGCAGATGGCCCTTTTGACGAGAGCCGTGGCTACCCCATAACCGCGATAAGGCGTCGATACAGCGAGCATGGCAATATATCCACGTCGGGTAGGTGGGCTGTTTGCTGCATGCGTCTCTAGTTTGCATACAATAATGCCAACCAGCGATGAGTCAGTCGGATGAAGAGCCTATAATAAATGAGGCGATGAGTATGAGTATCGGCAAGCCACAAGGAGGCTAGCTGCAAGAATGAACAGTACCATGAAGCAGAGATGACTCCACTGGTAAAGGAAATAACGATACACATATATACTGTATGGTTCGCTCAGATCCTTTGATATTAATGCCCGGATCGCCGGGAGATACTGCTTCTCAAGGCCATGTTCATAGCGAATATAGCGCAGGTCAGAGGCAGACTGAAGAACCCCGACAACCGGCGCCGGAGTCCCTGGTGGTTCCATCGTCCAAATAATAGCGTTTCAGATCTTAGAGCCAGACGGCAAAAGGTGAGAAACGGGCGGGGAATGACGAGGATGGCAGAAGAAAACACGGTCTCTCCTCCGGCAACAAGGCTGTCGGCTGCTAGTTACCAACAGTAATCAGCCTCGTTAGCTGCTACCGGAGGCCGTGCACCGCCGATGTCGTATATTTCCGTATTTACAAACCTCGCTATATTGTTTATCTTCCCCGTTGCAGATCTTGCGTGGGGAGCTTGCGGCGCCGGTTTTTTCTGTTGCTTGCTACCAAATACTGCCGTCACATGCTAAGTTGTGGGAAGCACTAGGTTGATGTAGGTGGGGTAGACAGATCCGCAGCTGATTTGCCGTGAAATAATGCGCCACTAAAGTCGTCATTGCTTAATATACTTTAAAACTGGTATATCTTACAATTGATTGTGGCCGGAGGGGCCGTCGGCAAACAATGAACGCAACGACGCGCACCTATACAAAGTATATATATAAGTTATTATACACTAAGAGTATCTCTCGAATTTAGGTCTGGGCAGTCTCTTACGTGTGACACAAGTATTAGAAGCATTCTGGATCGACGATTTGCTCAGTGTGTATACGCAAAACAACGCAAGGACATCGCATCAGGAGAGATCGACTTCAGAAGCAAATGCGTGAGGTCGCTGCCACATACACCTAGACGGAGGACACCTTGTTTATACATAGCCAAGAAAGCCCTGTTGGTCAACCCCGACGTGGCGAGGAACGGCGAAGACCCAATCCCGCTTACCCGGCACCATGGCGGCTTCTCTACGACGACGAGGAGCGAAGAACGATGCACCGGACCTGACGAGTCCAACACAACCCGATGAGGACAGCCGCCTTGGTGGTCACCAACAAAGAAGTAGAAAGGTGGACCAGTCTTTCGAAAATCCACAACGATCCGCGCACTCAAATATCCGGGGCAAGAAACGTCGCAACACGTTCATTTTCCTGCTTGGCAGCTTATTCGGGCTTGTAGCCGCCGGCTTTTTTGCCAAAAGTAGCGATCTTATTGATTTCCCGGAGATTGGGGACCTCAGCATGGACAGCTTTTTCGACGTGCTGCCAGCTGGATTGGTGAAGGACATGAGAGACCTTGTGGTGAGCAATATAACCCCATTATTCCAACCCCAATAACCATCCAGCGTACCTTCGGACCCCTCTGCTCAGCGTGGTCTCTAATGTTTTTGTGTCGCAGAATGGGGAGCGCGACTTCTTAGATAGCTACGATGCGTTTTCTGTCGGTCTCAAGGTGAAGGCCGAGGGCCTTGGTGTCAACCACTCCATTATCATGATTCCGGGTGTTATCTCTACTGGTCTCGAGTCCTGGGGAACTGCCAATGTCTCGCGCCAATACTTCAGGAAGAGACTATGGGGCAGCTGGAGCATGATGCGCGCGCTTGTACTGGACAAGGACAACTGGAAGAGACACATCATGCTCGATGAGAAAACAGGCCTTGATCCACCTGGCATCAAGTTGCGCGCTGCCCAAGGTTTCGATGCTACAGACTTTTTTATTACAGGCTATTGGATCTGGAACAAGATCTTTGAGAACCTAGCATCGCTAGGCTATGACCCGACCAACTCGTTTACAGCAGCCTATGACTGGCGTCTGTCATATGCCAACCTCGAGACTCGTGACCAGTACTTCACTCGTCTCAAGATGTACGTTGAAATGGCAATGCAGTCCTCGGGCAGAAAGGTTGTCCTCGTGTCGCACAGCATGGGAAGTCAGGTGTTGTTTTACTTCTTCCACTGGGTGGCTTCGCCTCGCGGTGGCCGCGGCGGCTCAGAATGGGTCGAGGAGCACGTTGACTCGTGGATCAATGTGAGCGGTTGCATGCTCGGGGCAGTCAAGGGCTTGACGGCAGTCTTGTCGGGCGAGATGAGGGACACAGCGCAGCTGAATTCGTTTGCGGTTTACGGCCTGGAGAAGTTCCTTAGCAAGGAAGAACGAGCCGAGATATTTCGTACTATGCCGGGCATCTCTTCCATGCTCCCCATTGGTGGCGATGCTATATGGGGAACGGTGGAGGACGGTGCACCCGACGATCAGCCAGGACAGGAGCAGAGCTTTTCCACACTGCTAAATTTCCGAACAGCTGACAATTGGACTGCGCCGCACCACAATCTGACTGTCAACGGCGCGCTGGATCATCTCTTTGACACTTCCGAAGACTGGTACAGGGAGCAGGTGAAGTCAAACTACTCTCACGGTGTCGCCCACACCTCTGCAGAGGTGGAAGCGAACGAAGATGATCCAAAAAAATGGATTAACCCACTGGAGACCCGTCTGCCCCTTGCACCCAGTCTGAAAGTTTTCTGCTTCTATGGTGTAGGGAAGTCGACGGAGCGAGCATACTACTACCGGTCACCCGAACTCACTATGACAGCCAAGCTCAATATCACCATAGATACGACATTGACAAGGAGCGAAGCGATTGACCACGGTGTCATCATGGGTGAGGGAGATGGAACGGTCAATCTGCTAAGCACGGGTTACATGTGCAATCGAGGCTGGAATTTCCGCAGATATAATCCAGCCGGCGCAAAAATAACAGTCGTGGAGATGCCTCACGAGCCAGAGAGGTTCAATCCCCGAGGGGGGCCGAATACAGCAGATCATGTCGACATCCTAGGAAGGCAGACGCTGAATGAATTGATTCTCAGGGTGGCGGCCGGCCATGGAGATACAATCGAAGACAGCGTGGTTAGCAATATTAATCAATACGCGGACAAGGTCAGGGTGTATGAAGAATAGTGGAAGCAGGCGGGTCCTTGGCGAGCCATATATACAGACGATAAGAGTGCTACTGTTCTCAGAACGTAAAATAAATTCATTGCTTTTACTGCTGAGTGTGAGGGGGTTAGGACTAATGCCGGCCAGCTTTTTACAGCTACGACACGGGGTTCATGAGTAGATACACTGTAATACTAGGTAGTGCTTCACAGAAGTGATTGTTATAAAAAATGGCATATCACTAGTCGCTTCCATTATCGTATCACAAATGATGATGGGGAAGCATGCTATAGATAAGATGGTTAGAACCCCCTCCTAGTATTATAAGATAGTTAAATAACGTCCGTTGCATCAACACACTGTGACAATACCCCAAAGCAGTAAACACCAAATCAAATACCTGGAATTACGGTGTAATACAGAATATGAATGTCTGCAGCCACTAAAAATTGAGCACAGTGTCTGCATCGTCGTCATCACTTAGTGTCTCAACTTCATCAATGGCCCCTTGCCGTCCTGCTGCTTTGCCTCTAGCTGGGTCATGAGCAGAAACAGTGATGATTGCCTTTCCCTGCACGTGTTTAACAGAACTCTTCCAATTGTCCCAGTCGTCATCATCTCGAATTAAGAACCCGATAAGCATGCTCGGATCCATTTCGCGGATATGCAATCGCCGAAGGCGGCGGGTATGACATGAATCCACTTCCTCTTGCGTGTAATCCGAAGGGTGCTCATGGTAAGGAAGAGCTGGCCTGGTATGATGCGGATCCAGATAGAAGAGAAAGGAGCCTTGGTCATCAAGGGGCCTCTGAGAACCAACAAAGTAATGCGAAGAAGACGGACGTCCTCTTAATACCGTAAAACGGAACGCGTCAGTAGAAGAATCGGTAATAGCCTAGTTCATAGAAGAGAGGCAGATGCACTTACCCAGCAATACCAGCTGATTGCTGCATTTGTAGCGTGGATGTGAGCGCTTCCCAGTATACCGTATTGACCTTGTCTATTCCAAGCCTAGTACACACGAGGATCAACGTCGGATGGAAATCATCGTCAGGTCCAGCAGGTCTGGCAACTTCCATGAAGCTATCCTCGTACACATCAGGCAAGTCCCCAGTGGCATACACACGGAGTGGCCCCCCTTGTGCGTTGGTCAGGGCTCTGTCAACCATGTGTAAGCTTTCCGTAATGTCCAGTCGTAGGAAGACTAGCCAACTTACTGTATACAGCGAGCCGTTGCAGATGGACCAAACCACTCGCCGGGATACTTTCCACAGGCAACGGCTCCATGGCCGACAAATCGGTGGATTGAATATGGCGCCCGAGGATCATCAGCGAAAAGCGAGATGATTTCCTTTTCTGCTATGCCACTATCCGACAACCGCCAACCTACGGCAAAAGGTTAGGGATTGCATCCAAAAACAGAAATAAGTCGGGAGTTTACCTCGGCCTAACTCATACATAGCCATGGCATTTGCAAGGAGACTCTGCCCTGACCGAATCATGCACCCCCATCCGCTGTCCGATGAGAAGCCGCTCTGATCACCTAATGTCTTCAGCTTCATAGTAAAGGACATCGTTGTCGAAGCCTTAGGATCCACTGAGCGGGCTATCGGCTCGAACCCAGAGCGATAGGTCATCCAAAATCGAGACTCGAAGTCGTCGAGGAAGGCAGTTGGCCAACCACCATCATCGCTGTCCTCATACTCATCAAACGCAAGCGAAGAGCTGAAGCTGCTCGACGTCGAGTCGGGGGGGGTATCTGGCACCAGCATCGAAGGTGGTAAAGTAGTGGAATCGATATCCGGAGGCGGCGTGGTCGGTGATGCATCTTTTCGAGAAACGGCGCTCTTTCTCTTGCTGGGCTCAAGTGCATATGAGTGGCCAAGACACCATACCGGCTGGTTATCTCGTGCATTGTTCGTAGGCTCGGGGTCCCAAAGCATTTTGACAATACGACGACCGTAGCGGCCCAGGTCAGCCGCACCAGCAACCGCTATTTCCATGGCAGTACCAGTCGGCGTCATGATTTACTCCAAAATGGGACCAGTTCTGGGAGTCGTCGGGGTAGGGATAGCTCGGTTCAGGTGGACCCAAGTGTAAGGGCAATTATGGTTACGGGGCGACCATGCAGTATACAGTAGCCAACGTATAAAATAAATGAGGTCAAATAACGTGTTTGATGAATTCTTATCGCTGGTGTATCGCAAACAACAGATTCTGATACTTCGTGGCAAGTTCTTGTTTTGTAGTATTCGGTGGTGGTGCAGGGAGAAGAGAATGACGTGGGATTACTCCGCATTGTTTGCTGCTCATGTACAAGAATACAAGAATAAGGGAAACAGCTCCACGTGCCCCACACTTGCTATATATGAGAATAATTTCATTAGTCATCAGTCTAATAAAGAGTAGTCATTCCGACTAAAATTTGGCCCGACAAGTATATTCACTATCGATGTGAGAACGCATTTAGGGTATACAATGAATCCATTCCAAACATAAGTTAGAAGGCTACATTTTATCTACATGCAATCATGTCGAGAAATAAAAGAGGTGCCTTCTGCAAAAAGGCTCATGGGAAGCGAGGTGCTCTTACGAACAGCCTTTCAGACAGACAGCTTTTTAAACAAGAAGCACCCGCAAATTACCAGCTCGGTGGTAATCCTGGTGAGAACGTGTATTCTCTACACGGCTTGCTTCTTGTACTAACTATAGAAATTCAAAGAAAACACGATGCAGGAATTGGCGAGAAATACGAGGAATCAGACAGCACATTGGGACCAGGGCACTCGGCTTAGAGACCAGCCTGTCTGCTTTATTAGTGGCGGTTTTATCGAACCATCGAAAGAGCTGAAAGGTGACACGATCTCTACGTCTGATATTGCTGGTCACGCTCCTCGCAACTCGAAGAACGACAACAGCAGGATTGCCGAATCACCCCCGTCCGAACTATCAGTGCTGCAGTCACTTTCAAATATCAACCCCGACAATCCTCCTTCTGATGGCCAACAGGGAAAACCAGTTACTGAATCTGACTCGAGTGGGGAGATTATTCTCTTCAAAGGGCGAGGCGACCGTCACAAAACTCGACGCGGGTCAAAGTGGCGTGGACCTATTCGAACAGCTACCAAATCCAGACCTTCATACTCCTCGACCCGCGAGTATCTAGGAGATGACAATGACGAGGGCACCGATGCAGCGATGGACGATTATATATCGAACATACTTCTAGATGACATGCAACATGCAATTCAGCGAAGCCGAGTTAACAACCGAGAGCTAGGAGGCTATGACAGTGGTATAGTATGTACGGACCCTCGTCAGCATGTACCGAATGCAAGCGTCTTTAAACCTGAATCAAATCAGGCTTCACCTCTCGGCACAGAAGATCAATTTGATGATAAAAATGAAGATTCCGATGGCGAAACGTGGGGGCTATCAGCAACAATGGACGACGCAGAGCTAGCTAGACTACTGGCAAAGCAAGAAGAACTAGGTCTGGGAGCGAACGAGCACATCCTGTTTGACGGAGATTCGATGAAAGGGATTTCTGGGGGGAAGGTGGGCGATTGCGACTTCAAAACAGATCCGTCGACAAAGAAGACGAGCTCTCATGTGCGTGCTTTCAAAAAGGGCCCCAGAGCCGTGGGTGGCTCGTACCCCAGCGCAGAGGCCGTTGCTGATGCCTTCGAGCGGCTTGATATGAGCGGTTGGGGGGGCAGTCGCAATGGCTTCGAGTTTAACCTGTCGGATTCCGAGCTTGAGACACAATTGAGGACGTCGTGGCAGAAGGACCGACAACGGAAAAAGGAAAGGAAGCGTGCTCGCGAGGAACTGCGAGCACAAGGCCTTCTCGGGAAAAACGCAAAGCCCGGCGATCCCCGGGTCAAGTATCCTGATGGAATGCATCTGGATGACATCAAGAGTGAATTTCACGGCTTTTTGAACGGCTCGGAAAACAGGCAAGTTTATTTTAGAGGGAAAGGTCAACGCAATAAAAGCATCCTAAGGTTGGAGACTAATCAATGCTGTTTCTTACAGTATGACGTTTACCCCCATGGATTCCCATTCTCGCAAGATAATTCACGAGCTGGCACATCGCTTTAACATTACGTCCAAGTCCACCGGATCTGGTGACCAACGTCGCCCGATACTTTACCGAACGAAGTCCACAGTCACATATGACGAACATATCTTTCAAGGCATATTTGAGCGTATCCAGCGTCGTTACATGCCACGACCGGACAAGAAGTATTCCGCTGCAGCCACACGCGGCGGAAATGCCGCCGCCGCAGTCGTCAGACACGGAGAAATTGTCGGTGGCTCGGCGCCAGAGATTGGCCAAACGAACAAAGGGAGAACAATGCTGGAGAAAATGGGCTGGAGCAGGGGAATGGCTCTCGGCGCGATGGACAACAAAGGTATGACACAGCCCATCGAGCACATGGTCATTCGGTCCAAAGCAGGGCTTGGGTAACGCGGTGCTTTTGTATTATGCGAATGCGAGGGGGGAAAACGTATACACGACAGAACTAGACAAGAATAGCGATCATTTGATGTGTTCTCATGCGCACGAGTTCATTCCGAAATCCTAATGTAGGTAATATACAGCCGCGAACCCCATAAACCCGTGTAGAAACAACGTCCCTAAAATAGACAGAAAAAAGCAAACCCTTCCGTAACGCATTAAGGGACCCCAGGCTAGAAACCCGGCCAATCTCATGACACCAAATGCCAGGTAAGCCCAGTCCCTGGGCAAAGAAAAACAAATAGCAAGGGAACGCCCTATTTCGTAGAGGTGGAGTACTTGGTGACGGCCTTCGTGCCTTCCGATACTGCGTGCTTGGCCAGCTCGCCGGGTAGAATGAGACGAACGGATGTCTGAATCTCTCGGGACGAAATAGTCGACTTCTTGTTATAGGCCGCAAGCTTGGAGGCTTCAGTAGCGACACGCTCGAAAATGTCTATATAGTTAATATTCGCCTCTTTTCAACAGGCAATACACGGATCGCAAGCTCTTACCATTCACGAAGGAGTTCAGGATTGACATCGCCCGGTTGGAGATACCAGTGTCAGGGTGAACCTGCTTCAGGACTAGAAGAATGTCAGAACGACTGCAAGAAGCCACTTCATAGCGTTTGTGCCATACCTTTGTAGATGTATGAAGAGTACGTCTCCTTGCGCGCCTTTGTGCGCTTCTTCTTGTCGCCAGATGCAGCGGTCTTCTTGCCAGCGTCCTTCTTCTCCGGCGCCTTGGAGGCGGTGGCAGGGGCCTTAGAGGCGGGCTTCTTGTCTGCGGCCTTCGGGGGCATTTTGACGGTTTGGGATTTGAAAAAGGCTTGGGTAAAGAGGTAGTATTGCTGGAGCGGTTTGAAAGAGTTCGAGGTCACAGAGTCGTTGATGGGAAAAATATTTGGTGGAAAAAGACGAGTCCCGAATTTTGGGGGGCGCCAGCCTATTTGTATCTGGACGCGACAGCCGTGACTGTTGTTGCTGATTGCTTTCTGAGGCATACGTGCTGATTTGGCGTTGGCAGGCATTAGTACCATGGCCCGTGCGTTGTAGGGACATAGGCGGGGCCGTCGTTTCCAACCAGCCATTAAATTAATTAGCAATGGATAAAACCCACACCCATGGCGTTGCCTAATTGGTCCATAATCGATCAGGAGCATTTGGATCTGGTGGTACTCGTGCAGATGCTGGCTCCATTTTGCGCGTGCAGCCTTAGTCCTCGCAAATGCACCATATTACGATGCCATACATAGTAGCTTTAGGAGTGTAATCTTGCATATCTTTTCCGGTTCCTGGCCTACCGACCAAGTGGTGGTACGAAGTACCAATCTCCAGAGCGCTTTATCTAATTGCCTAATGCATATACATGTAAAATTCGCGTTTGTGCTACGCCATTGACAAATATTACTTTTTTGGTTTCGTGAAATGCTTTTGTGGGATGCGTAGTCGAGTCGCCCATATTATAGAAGTAGCCAATAATATTTCGCTTGTGGATGTCATATCAGAGTAAAATGGACGCTGTGATTTGTTAGATACCGTCTGGCTGAAGAAGCAGTCTTTCGTTCAATTTATCCGGGGTCCGAAACCTTACTTACTATTATTTACCTAATTTCCTTCCACTGTTTTCGCGTTTGTTATTTCCCCTTGGCCGTATATCCATTTTCGGACTAGCGCATAGGGAAGGAAAGCTGATCCGTGTTCACGCGTTCCCGTACACGAAAACTACTTAAAAAGCATACTTCCCCCACCAGCATTGCCTTCCTAAACCGCATCCAATTTTCTTCTTGATCAACCACTCTCGCCATCAGAATTCCTTCGAAAATATCAATTCCAACCAACCACTCGTCAAATTCAAAACTTCCCAAACTTTCAAAATGACTGGAGGCGGCAAATCCGGCGGCAAGGCCAGCGGTTCCAAGAACTCGCAAACGTAAGTTTCGCGTTGCGCAGTGCTATCTGCAGCTTTCGGGGGGTTCACATCTAACATGTATCAGACGTTCTTCCAAGGCTGGTCTGGCTTTCCCTGTCGGTCGTGTCCATCGTCTCCTCCGGAAGGGAAACTATGCTCAGCGTGTCGGTGCTGGCGCCCCGGTGTATCTGGCTGCTGTCCTTGAGTACCTCGCTGCCGAAATTCTCGAGCTGGCAGGCAACGCTGCCCGCGACAATAAGAAGACCCGTATTATTCCCAGACATCTTCAGCTTGCTATTCGGAACGACGAGGAGTTGAACAAGCTTTTGGGTCATGTCACTATCGCACAGGGCGGCGTTCTGCCCAACATTCACCAAAGTGAGTTTTCTCCGCTTTCGATCAATTCACTATACTTGGGTCAATTCTAACATTATACAGACCTTCTGCCCAAGAAGTCGACTGGCAAGACTGGCAAGAACGCCAGCCAGGAGCTGTAATTTGTGGTATTATTTGGTTTGCTCGTCCTGTTCGGGATTGTTTGGGTGTCATAACGGGGTCATGGAATTATACGGTTTGGTAGTCTTTTTACGTCTGGGTTGTACATTAAAGTCCCTTTTTTACGGCAACTGGTCATGAATGAGGATTTAATTTCTTAAATGCTTCGTGCAGTACTTTGTCAGCTATAACATGGTTGTGTTTTCTGTCTGTAGTTCGATTTGTTGTATGGGCTTCTGAGATTATATGCATGTTTGATCGGGGTTTCCATCTGCTCTGAATCCGGACGATATTGTAAGAATTATAGATTGAGTTGACGCATGATCACACAATGACCAAAAAAACCCTTGCGATTGACGATGGGCTGGATAATTGTGTATATCCGCTAAAACTTCAATGGCCGCGGCGCTGTCTGTGTTAGAACATGCTCCCTTAATCTGGTGAGAAGTGCGTGCAGTCTGGTATGCTCTGCTACTCACCATCGAGAATAGGCGCGGGTAGGTTCCTTTCATATTTAGATCCTAGTGAGATGTTAGCTAGTAATCTCCAGGCAAGCTATGTTTCTTTCACTTCGTCTAAGGGCCGTAACGAACCTCCCGGGGCGGTGGGATATGCGAATGGGTCTGGATGCTTCCATTTCTCAAGCAGCTTTTCTGTCTCCTTTATCAGGGCCTGGATTGGCAACGTCTTGTCAGTGGTGCTGCGTCTCTGAATGTATATATGTGGTCTAGCTCCTCACTCTCTGCTGTCTCGGGCTCGTGACATTCTTGTTGGCTTCAAAAAGTGTTCGGATGTAAAGGGCTTGGCCACGCCACAGATGTCTATGGACCGCCCAATCGAGCGTGAGCTTAAGTGATCGACGATAGAGCGACCTATATGGAAAGTCAGTTAAAAAGCTCCGGCTATGGAACGGGAAACCTCACAGGACCGCTTGTCGTGTGGACATTGTGCTGGTTGTTTATGCTATATACGCCCTGTATTGAGTACGACACGCAATTGCTGTATTTTCAGGTATTTTCGGTTTGCTTTGATGTGTTGGCTGCTTGCGAGAACGTCTTCGTACTTTCATGCGACATATGGTTTTAAGATATACTCGGTACATATTCGGCTAAAATTTGCCTTGATGTCAGTCAATTGCGGCCTTGTTGCCTGGCGTGATTCGTATCTTATCTTATTCAAAATACCTGGCCTCTTATTGGTTGCTTGGACTTTGCTCAGATTTCGGTGTTGGGAGATTCTCTCATTTTCGATTAATCGGTCGTTACTAAGAGATCTTAACACATCTAAGGAGAAGAGTCGGATTGTACCTGCGCACACCTAGACACCAAATACGTGCACAAAGCACTAGATCCTCTCTAATAGCTGCCGTCGAGTTATATTAGGAAGACAGCTTTGATGTTACCTTGCATTTGTTACAAATGTCCGTCTATGTTCTAACCGCTCTCGTTCGCCATGGGCATACTGCTGGCATAAAATGCACAGCCAAAGATAGGATAGATATTACAGAATGAAACACACGCCGCAAGAAGCCGAGTGACAAATAAGCCAGGTGAAAAGACAGTGGCCGTACCCCAACAAGGTCTCTACAGGAGCATGCGCCGGGGATCCTCGATGTACTCCTTCACCTTGACCAGGAACTGCACGGCTTCCCGTCCATCGAGCAAACGGTGGTCGTACGTCAGCGCAAGGTACATCATCGGGCGAGCCTCGACCTTGCCCTTCACTACAACTGCGCGCTCCTTGATGGCATGCAGGCCAAGGACAGCAGTCTGCGGGAGGTTGATGATCGGAGTTCCCATCAGCGAGCCAAACACGCCACCGTTGCTGATCGTAAAGGTGCCGCCGGCCATGTCCTCAATCGTCAGCTTGCCGTCGCGAGCCTAAACCACACCAATGGTTAGCAAGCTTGAATCGAAAATGGTAAAATTAACTGGCGATAGCACTACGCTCCAGATGTGCTTGCCTTCTTGCCCAGCTCGGCGATGGACCGCTCAATGGCGACCAGGTCCATCGACTCGGCGTTGCGGACAATCGGGGTCACCAGACCCTTCTCGGTCGCCACCGCCACGCTCAGATCGACGTAGTCACGGTACACGATAGTGTCGCCGCCGTTCGGGCCCTCGATGGAGGCGTTGACAGCCGGGATATCGCGCATTGCCAACACACTGGCGCGGGTGAAGGCGCTCATGAAGCCAAGCTTGACACCCGTGTTCTTGAGCACGTCGTCCTTGTACAGCTTGCGGAACTCCATCAAGGACGACATGTCCACCTCGTTAAACGTCGTCAGAGACGCAGCCGTGTTTTGCGACTGTTTGAGCCGCTCAGCAATCCGGAGACGCATACGATTCATCTTGACCTGCATCCACACACACCAGTCAGCAAGCAGCCAAAACAATCGTACATTCGACTGGGCATCGCTCGAAAGTGCTTACGCGACGCTCCTCACGGCTCCCAAATATGGGCTGCGCCGGGGCAGACTCGGCGGCAGCCTTCTTCGGGGCGGGGGCTGGAGCACTCTTTTCAGGCACAGGGGCTGGTTTTGGTGCCGCAGGCTTGGCCGCTTCCGTCGGTTTTGATTCGGCGGCAGGCGTGGATGTGGGCGTGGACGGTGCCTCGGCAGCCGCTGCCGGCTTCTCGGGGGCGACACCACCGGTCTCAATCACAATCAGGTTCTGGCCAACCGTGACGGTATCTTCCTCGCTGGCAAGAATCTCCTTGACAACACCAGCTTCTGGCGCAGTCACGGAAACGTCGATCTACGTCGATCCCAGACCTGTTAGAAACGAAAGTCCCCCTCTCCTATGACCACTCCCCATCCAGTCTGCTGCACGCGGGCGGTAAGAGCGCACCTTGTCTGTCTCGATCGTTGCGATCTCCTCATCCTGCTCAACCTGATCGCCAACCTTCTTGGCAATCTGGGAGAGCGTGCCCTCGGTGATAGACTCAGCCATCTGGGGGACCGTCACCATCAGGTCTGCATAACTGCGAACATGCTGGAACATGAGCGGCAGCTGAGCAAGACGAAGCGGCTGCTGCGACCGGCACTGCCGGGTAGTGCGGGCGACCAAAAGGACCGTTCTTGACAGCATCGTGGTTGAACTGGGATGAACAAAAAGATGTGTAGGGGAGAAAAAAGAGAACAGGTCTCGGCCACTAATTGAAGCCGAATTGACTGTTCTGGGGGGTGTTGGTGGCAGAGGCGAAAGGCTGAGGTAAACGGAGTCGTCGGATGAAGAAGGGAAGGAGATAAAAAAAAGGCTGCTAGGGATTTGCAATATGGGGTCATGGTCGTGGGGACGTAGCTCTGGTGGGAACTTGCTCTCGTTGTTGAGAGAAGTGCCC
>JANSMH010000354.1:0-22961 GCA_029299595.1 Grosmannia serpens
AGGACCACGCACCAGTGCCCTCGCCCCGGGCCCCCAATAAACCCCCCAACGGGGGGCGGCCCGTCCAAAAAACCGGGGGGGGGAAAAAACCCCCCCCCCCCCCCCCCCCCCCCCCAACCAGGCTCCCCAGCACGGGGCTTCTTGGCTTCTTGGCCTTCTGTCCTGCTGTCTCCACCGCCCAAAACAGCTGTTGCGGCAAAGGCCAGCAAACGACGGTAGCAGCAACTCGTTCTGGTTTCCCCGGCCACCACCCCTCCAGCCACCTTCTTCATCCCGTTCTCCGAGCCATCGCATCGGTCTGTTGTTCTGTTGATTTTGCCCTTTTCTGTCTCGTCTCTCCCTTCGCTCTGGCGGCCCCTTCATCCTGCCCGAGTGCGAGAATTCCCCGCGGGTCCCCGGCAAAGGAGGGGTCGAAGCTTCAAGGCGAATCCACCTCTGGCCAGCCAACCTGCCACTGCAGAAAAACCTGCCAGCAACAACCCATACAGAAGGCATTTCGCAATTCGCAACACACCCCTATAGCCCACCGTGAGCGCGTCCGCAACGACGCGCCTGCAGGTTGTCGCCAGCCACAATGTTCAAGGTCAAGGCCATCTACGAGTACTCGTCGGCCCACGAGGACGACCTGCAGTTTCCTGCCGGCCAGATAATAAACGTCACGGAGGAGGAGGACGACGAGTGGTTTACGGGCGAGTACACTGACGACGCGGGCGTGTTCCACGAGGGCATATTCCCGCGGAATTTTGTCGAGAAGTACGAGCCGGTCGCTCCGCCCCGACCGACGCGGACCCGTGCGAAGCGAGACACGGAATCCTCGACGGCCTCGTCTGCCTTTGCTGTCGCTCCCGCGGCGGCTGTCGAGGAGCCGGCGTCGCCTCCGCCGGCGTCTGCGCCCGTTCCGCCGTCTCCCCGGGAGGTCGCCCCTGCCGCCGAGGACGAGCAGGAGGAGGAGGCGGAACCCGAAAAGGTGGCGCCGCCCACGCCGGTCTCCCCCCCTCGGAAACCGGCGGCACCCGTCACGCCGCTGTCTCCGGCCGCCGTTCCCAAGGCGGCAGCGGCCCCTTCGTTTTCTCCCGGCCCCAAGGCGGCGGCAGCTGCGGCCGTGCCAAAACAGGGCGGCTCGCCGCCGGCGGTGGCGGAGAAGCCGATCGGCAACTCGTTCCGCGACCGGATAGCGGCCTTCAACAAGGCGGCGGCGCCTCCCATCACGCCGTTCAAGCCCAGCGGCCTGGCGGGCGGGGGAGGCGCCAGCAACTTTATCAAGAAGCCGTTTGTGGCGCCCCCGCCGAGCCGCAACGCCTACGTTCCTCCGCCCCGAGAGCCCCCGACGACGAAGCTGTACCGCCGCGACGAAGACCCCGAGATCCGAGAGCGGGAGGCGGAGAACGCGGAAAGCGCGGAGAGGGCGGGCCTCGTTCCGGCAGCGGCGGCGGCAGCGGCTGGGGCGGATGAGGACGAGCCGAAGCCGATGATGAGCCTGAAGGAGCGTATGGCCCGTCTTCAGCGGGAGCAGCAGGAACAGGCACACCGGCACGCGGAGGCGGCGGCCAAGAAGGAGAAGCCGAAGCGGCCGCCCAAGAAGCGGCTGGACAGCCAGGACGCAACGGCAGCTGCGGCGACGACGACGACGGCGACGACGACGACGACGATGACGACGACGACGACGATGGACGAAGCTGGCGGCGCGGCGCAGCCCCCATCGCTCGAGCGGAGGGATACGGGCGACACCAGCGGCCGACAGTCGGTGGAAGAGAGCCACCCGCCACGCGTCCCGCACGCGCCCCGACGGAAGGCGTCGAGAGACACGGAGGCGCAGGACGGAAACGACGCGGACATGTCGGGCGCGGGCGACACCACAGAAGGGCAGGAGGACGAGCAGGCCGAGCGGGAGGACAGCGAAGAGCGGCCGCGGCCGCGGCAGCCGTCCAGGCCGACGATCCCGATGATCCTCCCGGGCGTGAGGCCAGGAAGCGCGCGCGTGGCCGAGGAGGCAGCAGCCCAGGAGGAGGCGGAAGAGGGCCCGGGTGAGGAGACGACGTCGAAGGAGGAAGAGGGAGAGGCGGCCGAGGCGGCCGAGGCGGCGGCGACGGCAGGAGAAGAGGAGGACGAGGACGTCGACCCGGAGGTGCGCCGTCGGGAAGAGCTGCGTGCGCGAATGGCCAAGATGAGCGGCGGGATGGGCATGATGGGCATGCGAGGCATGCAGGGCATGTTTGGGGCGCCGCCGCCGCCGAAGAAGAAGGCGGCGGTGGCGGAGAGACGGCCGAGCGAGACGACGGACGAGACGTCGTCGCCGGCAGCGCGTGCGCCTCCGGTGCCGACGATGATGGCGCTGCCGGGCCTGACCGGCCGACGATCGGAGGAGAAGCCGGCGGCAGCGGTCGAGACGCCGAGGCCGACGAGTCCGGTCCGGGACGGCGAGGACGACGAGGGCGAGGCGTCTCCTCGCAGCCCTACGGGTAAGAGAGCCTTCTGCAGATGTGCCAACGTGCAGACCTGCAGACCTGCACGTGCACACCTGCTCACGTGCACACCTGCTCACCTGCTCACCTTCACACCTGCACACCTGCACACCTGCACACCTGCTCACCTGCACACCTGTTGTCCAGCTCGCTGACCCTTGTCCACAGTGCCTCTCCGAAACACGGCCCCCCCTCCACCTCCTCCGGGCAGCCGGCCGGTGCCGCCGCTACCACCGCCGGTGCCGCTGCAGGCGCCGTCGCCGAGTGACGGGTCCGAGTCGGACGACGAACTCTCGAAGCAGACGTCCAGCGTGTCGGCAGAGACGCCGCGGGCCGAGGCTCCCCCACCGCCTCTGCCGCCACTGCCGGGCGCAGGCCCAACGTCGCCGGCGTCGCCCAACCGGCGCAACAGCCGCATGCCGCCGCCCATCCCGGGGTCGGCACCCACGCCTCCACCGGCGCAGACGCGTCCGCCGCCGCCACCGCCGCCGCCGCCGCCGACGGCCGGAAACCTCAGCCGCCAGTCGACCATGGACGCCCGGACGCCTCTCTCGCCGACAAAGCCGGCCGTGGGCGCCGAGACGGCGGCCGGCTCCGACAAGGAGGACGACGAAGAGGTGACCGAGTACGAGGGCGACTACGACACGGACATTGCCAACCCGGTGCCGCACAAGAACTCGCTCAAGGCCCACGCGCGCGAGGCGAGTCTGGACGACAGCCTCTCGCTCAGGTCGCCCGTCTCGGAGCGCACGCCGTCGCTGACGCCGTCCGTCGCCGGCGCCCCGCGGGCACCGCCGCCCATCCCGCACCAGCCGCCGCCGCCGCCGAGCCTGCCGCCACTGGCTCCTCCGCTCACCATCGCAGAGAAGCGACGCTCGGTCGACGTGCCCCGGGGCCCGCCGCCGCCGCCGCCGCCACCACCGCCGGCCATGGAGACGGCAGGGCTCGAAGAGGACGACGACGAGGCCGACGCCGACGTCTACGACCCGTACAACTACCCGGCAGCCTCGGCCGCGGGCAGTGCGCCGGCATCGATGCCCACGTCGCTCCTGAGCAGCGAGCTGTACACGCCGCCGGACCTGTCGCTCAACTTTGCGCCCGGTGGGTCGGCATCATCGGGGGCGGCGCCGCGGGCTCATCCACCCGGCCCGCCGCCTCCGCCGCCGCCGCCGCCGCCGCTGTCGGCCTCCTCTCAGACGCCGACGGGCACGCTGCACAGCGGGCGGGCGCGGCAGTCGATGGACGTGACGCGGCCGAGCATGAACGTGCGGCGGTCGGTGGACATGACGCGGCCGTCGATGGAGCTGGGTCACGTGGCCAACGACATCGACCTGGCGCCCCTGTCGGGCTGGTGGCTGCAGCCCAACAGCCTCCCGCCGCAGCTGCAGGGCCGGCGCGACATCTTCTTCGAGTCGGAGGAGTCGCAGTCGGCCAAGCGCGGCGGCGCGATCGAGATCACGCGCGACATCTTCGTGCTGTACCTGGACTACTCGCAGACGGTGATCACGGTGCGGTACAGCCCGGGCGACGCGACGGACGTGCAGCTGGAGCAGCGGCACGAGCCGCCGCCGCGCAGCCTGCGGCAGGACCAGCTGGAGCAGTCGTACGAGCGGTTCGGGCGGCACATGGCGGACTCGGTGGTGGCCAAGAAGGACACGGTGGTGGGCGACGGGACGCCGCAGGGGCTGGTGACGGAGCTGATCCGGCCGTTCCGGGACGCGCTGCTGCCGGTGGGCACGCGGGCGTACGGGGCGCTGGTGTACGCGAACCTGGCCAACGCGAGCACGGCGCAGAACGACGAGATCCGCGCGGGCGACATCATCACGCTGCGCAACGCGCGCTTCCAGGGCAAGCACGGGCCGATGCACGCCAAGTACAGCACCGAGGTGGGCAAGCCGGATCACGTGGCCGTGGTGAGCGAGTGGGACGGCACGAAGAAGAAGGTGCGCGCGTGGGAGCAGGGCCGCGAGAGCCGCAAGGTCAAGCTGGAGAGCTTCAAGCTGGACGACCTGCGGTCGGGCGAGGTCAAGATCTGGCGCGTCATGCCGCGCAGCTGGGTCGGCTGGGAGGGCCAGAACTAGGAGGACGGGCCGGTGGCCGGGCGGGCTGTGATGTATGGGTGGGGGGGGGAGCGGTGGGGGAGGGAAGGGACAGAGAGCGGAGGGAGAGAGCGCGGGGATAGAAGAGAGAGAGAGCGCGGGGAGAGAAGAGAGAGAGAGCGCGGGGAGAGACGAGAGAGAGAGAGCGGACAGAGACGAGAGAGAGAGAGCGGACAGAGACGAGAGAGCGGAGACAGAAGAGAGAGCTCCGAGTCGTGGCCGCGATCGCACGAGCGTGGAAAGAGATGGATGGCGCGGGTAGGGAGACGAACCTGGGGAGGATGAGGCGAGACGAGGCGAAAGGGACGAGGCCAGACGAGAGAGACGAGAGACGAGAGAGACGAGAGAGACGAGAGAGACGAGAGACGAGAGAGACGAGAGAGACGAGAGAGACGAGAGACGAGAGAGACGAGAGAGACGAGAGAGACGAGAGACGAGAGACGAGAGTGGACTGCTGCTCTTCTGCGCTCTGGACTGCCGGCCTACTGTCTCTGACTGGCCTACTCTCTGGCTGCTCTCTGGCTACTCTCTGGCTACTCTCTGGCTACACTCTGGCTACTCTGACTATTCTGACTACTCTCCACCCAGACACCCTATTTTCCTTTTTGTTTACTGTTTGTTGGCCCTTTCTTGGCCTTGTCTTGTCCCTTCCAGAATCACTACGCATACAGCCCTTGCCTCATCTCTCCACCTCTTTTTTTGTTAGTATAGTAGCAGTAAATCATGGGACCAATTCATGCCTTGTTGGGACTACTGTCACGTGCAACTCTCTGGCGCGGCAGGAGCACTGCTTTTGCGGATGTAGTAGCCGTTTCTCAGGCTTCTCCGAGTGAGGCCTGTCACCATGCTAGCCAAGACCCGTCGAAAGTAATGGAGATTTAACTAAAGTCACGTGCAACTCACTGGCGCCGCTGCCTGCTGGCCTGGAGTGCGATCGGAGTATTAACACACGCCCACGTGACTGAATTACCTCACCGCCTACCGGCAGAATACCGACATCAGCATAAAATGGCCTTAATCGACGGCTACCTACCTCCTCCCTTCCGAAAGCAGGCGAACTGGCTGGATAGGGAAGAGCTTCTGGATGCAGTGGAGGAGGACATAGCGGCGTGACTGGCTTTGTATAGTATTTACTAGTCTTGTTTGTTCTTATTCAGTGTTTTTGGTCATTTTACTTTGAAGCTATTACTTGTGCCTTGAGATGTAGTTATGAGGGTCTTATTTATCACGTGGGCGTGTGTTTTTAGTTATTAGACGTGTGCTTGTAGCCTGTCCCATAAGCTTCCTCAGATTACTAAGAATATACAAAAGAGAACGCCTCGTTTTCGTGGACGTGGTCATAAGGACAAAAGAAAGGACAAAAGAAATAAGAGAATGTGCGGCCCGCGAATGCAATGATTGCTGTCCCTCCTTGTCCTTGTCGTATTACCGTCTTCTCGGAATAGTCGAGAGTGCGATCCTTTCCCGGTATGGCTCTGCCTGGGCTCTGGGCTCTGCCTGGGCTGTGCCTCTGGGCTCTGCCTCTGGACTGTGCCTCTGGGCATGCTTCTGGGCCTGCCTCTGGGCTGTGCCTGTTAGGCTCTGCCTGTGTTTGGCTCTCCTCCTGTTTTTTGCCTCTGCTGGCGCAGAATCATTATCAATGTTGTAAACTCCCTCTCTCCTTCTCTCTCCTTCTCTCTCCTTCTCTCTCTTCTTCTCTCTCTCCCCCCCCCCCCTCAATACGCACTGATTGGCTGCGCATTCCGTAGCGGACTCGACGCATGCGGACTGCTGCTGCTGTTGCCGCCTGTCGTCTGATTACCGCTGCTGCCGCCACCGCTGCTGTTCCGCCGGTGGAACAGCTGCATCAGAGCCCGCGGCCCGTTGCCGTTGCCGCTGCTGTTTCCGCCTCCGCCTCCGCCACTGCTGCCGCTGCTGCTGCCGCTGCGTGCTCGGCTGCCGTACGAGCTCGTGCTCCGCGCCCTCCGCATCTCGCACTCGCGCTCGCGCGCCCGCCGCTCGTCGGCCGTCGGCCACCGCGCCCGGATGCAGTCGTCCATCAGCGCGACCAGCCCCGTCGACATGATGACGTCGGCCACGTCCGTCACCGCGTCCAGCACCGACGGGTCGCTGATCCACATGTGGCACGCCGGCACCCAGCCGCCCGCCGCCTCGTCCGCCGCCTCCTGGTTCGGCGACCGCGGCTCCGGCACAATGTGCGCCACCACCGGCACCTCGGCCTCGTCCGCCACCGCGTCGTAGTCCCGCAGCAGGTGGAACTGCACCATGCCCGGCAGGTGCTTCTCCGACACGCGCTTCCACGTGTAGCGGTGGCCCCACCAGTCAAAGTCGTAGTAGCCCGTCGTTGTCGTCGTGGCCGACGGCGTCGCGTGGTGGCCGTGGTGGCCGTGGTGGCCGTGGTGGCCGTGGTGGCGGCTGATGCTGCTGCCGATGCTGCCGATGCTGCCGATGCTGCCGATGCTGCCGATGCTGCTGATGCTGCTGCCACTGCTGCGGCTGCCGTCGCTGCCGCCGCGGTACGTCACGTCCACGCGCGCGTAGTTGCTGAACTCGAGCTTGACCGTGTTGGTCGGCCGCGGACGTGGCCGGACGCCCATCTCTGCCGGCCGGTCGCCGTCCCTGTTTCTGCGGTCAAACAGCGACGAGAAGGACGCCGCCGGCCGCATGAGCGACGGCTGGTTGTGCGCCTTGCCGTTGCCGCTGCCGTTGCCGCCATGCGGGCTGGGCGACCCGGGCCGCATCCGCCAGAACGCCGGCTTGGAGCTGCTGCCCATCGACCGCAGCGCCGTCGTCACCGAGTGCTGCAGCCCCAGCGGCCGCACACTGCTGCCGCCGTAGCTGCTGCGCCGGCTGCGCTCGCCGGCCGCCCCGGCCTCCTCAAACGCCAGCTTCGCGTTGCACACCTCGCGTCCCGAGTCGCGGCAGTACCGCCGCAGCGAGAACTCACGCCGCGCCAGGTCGTACATGCGCAGGTGGAACAGCTGGTACGTCGTCGACCGCCGCCGCCCGCCCGCCGCCGTCGTGCTGCCCGGCACCGTCATGTCCACCCGCAGGTTCATGTTGCCGTCCGTCGTGAACTCGTCGTGCCGGATCGACATGCGGTCGACGCTGGGAAACAGCTGTGCAAAGTCGTGTGGCGTCGTCGGCCGCACCGTGCCGTCCACGATCTCGTGCCGGTACTCTGGCAGCGGCGGGATCACGTACTCCTCGTCGTCGCCGTCGTCGCCGTCGCCGCCGCTGCTGTAGCGGTAGCCGTCTGTCGAGTACGGCGTGTGGTCGCCCTGGTCGTAGTCCGAGGCGCTGTCGGGGATGGCCAGCGCGTCTTCGTACGTCTCTCGCCGCGAGGCCTCGTTGTCATGGCCGTCGTGGCCGTCATCTTCGTCCTCGTCCTCCCTGCTGGACGCATACGTATCGGTGGATGCGCGTGGATAGCACCTGGTGGACGGCGAGAGGTCGTCGTAGCACGGCGGCTGGAAGCGGGGGACGTCGCGACCACCACGAACCCCCTGTGCGTAGGTCACGCACCGTGGAGTGGCCGTGACTGTTTGTGTATATGCTGTACGTGCTGTATGTGCTGTCTGTGCTGTCTGTGCTGTCTGTGCTGGCTGTGCTGGCTGTGCTGCCCGTGCTATCCGTGCTGTCTGGGCTGCTGTGGTCTTGTCCTGCGTCCGCGATGAGTAGCCGATGACGACCGACGTGAGTGCCGTGCTCCTCGACGAGGCGTACGAGTCACTGCTGTGGCGGCTGCTCCTGGAATCACGGCTGGAGGCGGTGCTGTGACCGGAGCTGTATGTTTGTATGGACGGCATGGCGGATATGGGTGTATATGTGGGTGGTGGTGGTTGATGATGGTTGATGTGGGTGATGCAGATGTTGGGTGTGAGAGAAAGAGCAAGGTGAGTTGGATGTGAATATAATATATCCTCAGAAGCAGCAGGCGAAATGGACAGACGATCTGCAGACGGGTCGCTTGCAAAAGGGTTGCATGAGGAAGCCGGCAGCTCTTATATATGACCCCAGGTCTCCAAGCAGACGGTGGGTTGTAGATGGGAAGGCGGCCAGGGTGTGTTCCTCAGGTGCAGGGAGTCACACTGGACATGCCAGGGGTCGTCAATGTGCAGTATATGTATTTGGTAGATAGGTAGATAGGGTAGCTTTGCACAAGGTTGTATCAGTCAAAGTCGAGGGACGAGGCATATATGGAGTTTTTTTGGGTCATGGTGCAGAAGTCTGAGAAGTGAGAAGAGAGGAGAGCAGGGGGGGGGGGGGGTAAGAGCAAAAGACGGGAATCAGAGGAGACGAGAAAGTCAGACAAACCGAGCCCGCGGGATGCTGGTGGGTGGAGGAGGGTGAAATGTTACTCGTCGGAACGGAGAGGAGAAGCGAAGGAGTGGCTGAGGCCAGAGAGAGAGAGAGAGACACACACACACACACACACACAGTGGAGAGTGGGGGGTCCAGGGCGACGGTCCGCTGGAGAGGAAGAGAGATCCCAGGTCTCAGTGTAAGTCGATAGCGGCGTGGCCCCGAAACGGAGTGCTGCGACGGGGGGTGGTGGCAACCAGTGGGCCCACTGTGGGCTGCTGGTCCGTCCTGGGTCTCCCCACCGGCGAGACGCTAGCAGCGCCATTTGCGGTTGTCAGTTAGGGAGGATACGTGCCCGACACCACTCCTTCCTCAACGGGATCTCGCGATGCACAAAGCCCGTCACGCCTGCCGACTAGCAGCTTTGCAGGTTTTCCATCCTCCCCATTGGGAATTCCGTCCGCGCTGTTCCTTCCCCTTCCTGGTTCCTGCGCCTGGCTCCACGTGTCCATTGTCACATTCGCCCAGATGGCTCTTCTCAGGCCTCTCTGCCCTCTCTGCCCTCTCGGCCCTGGCAACATTCGTGCCTAAGCCGCCGTCCGTGACTCGACAGGATACCACGCTGCAGGAGCCGCCGCCAATGCCGTCTCCAATGCCGTCCCTGCTGCTGCTGCCACGGCCTGCTCCCTACCCAACCTCTCTTGCGCGCTAGCGCTCTTGCGGACATCTCGCGTCCTTGCACGACATCTTTCGCGTCGGGGCTGTGCTGCTGGTAAGCCTGGATGGAGACCACGAGTACGACGTATGTACCACCCATGGTAAGATGCTCGCTCGGGCTGCTCGGCAGACGCCTGCTGACGACCGCTAGCTGCTGTGCGAGCGCTGTCGTGCAAACACGCATGCTGCTGGCTCGTATTATATCATCTTACCTGGCTTCTATTTTTGACTCTCTCTCTCTTCCTTGCCGTTTCTACGGGCCAGCCTTCTCCACTGCGCCGATAGCCGTCGATTGTCGTCCCCGTGTCGTCTCCGTGTCGTCAGTGGCCCCGCCGCGATGCTTCTCCTGCTGCTCCATGACGTCTTTGCAACGCTGCTCAGCTTTCCCAACCCGGCATGTCTGGGACTCGTCGATGCCCAAATTGAAACGGCCATTCTGCCTGAGGCTTTCTGCCCTGCAAAACGGTGACCGATTGGCTGTCCCTCGCACACCACCGACTAGCGTACCGAGTTAGACCGTTTCGATCGCACACACACCGCTGGGGCCATTCGAGCCACTGAACCGACCCCGGCTTGGGCTGACCTGGCCGTCAAGACATGTCCTCTCAGACCGCCAGTGTTCCCGTCCTCGAGACAGTCCCCGTACTATGGGGGGGAGGGGAGAGGGGGGGGGAAGGGGGGGGGGGGAGGGTTCTGCTCTCGTTCACCGTGAAATGCATCGTGAGATGGATACATTGCTGTCCTCGATACTCTCCCAACTATGACGGTACTCTCGACGTGAACGCATACGGTCCGTCCTCTCCGACCTCGCAGCAGACAACGGAGTCCACAGGAGCCCCGACAGGGCAACGGCATGGCGACATGGCTGCAGAAATTCGAAAACCCATTGGGCCAGAGCAAAACACGACTCGGCCGTTCCAAGCAAACATGTGTTGGCACCTGCCCATTGGCCCGCTCGGCATCGAGGGTGGGTTGCCCCCCCGCCCGCCTGGGAGCTGCTCGTATCTTGCGAGCGGAACGACAAAGGGGGCTACATGGTAGCATGGGGCAAAGCCACCGTCTCCATAACTACTTCGAGGCTGTCGTTGTTTGGTGCAGAACTGGCTGGCCGGGGGCCGCCAGCATCGTTAGGCTCTTCTGCATCTTCGCCCTCACTGGCCGGCAATGCAACCCGAGAGCTTCACAAGCCCCGGCAGGGCGCAGAACAGCCGCAGCAGGTCACAGGTCACAGGTCACAGGAGCCCAACGACACCCGCCAACAGCACCCCCGAAGACGTGCGCTTCGCTAAAGCGTCCGTGGACAGGAGAACCTGAGAACCTGAGAACCCGAGAACCTGAGGACTTGAGAACCTGCATTGGCTGTCGGCACAGAGCTGTTCCTGGCTCGCAAAGAGGAACACCTCATCTAGTTCTACATCGGCAGAGACGTCTCGGGAGCGTGGGCCAGCCAAGGGAGCTAGGGGCGTTGAGATACCTCCCTGTCTGGTGCATTGCATGTGCCTGCAAAGAGCCCAATTCAATTCTGCTCCCCGTATGGCTGATGGCTGTCCTAGCTCGCCGACTCCCTCCTCGTCCCGCAGACATCGTTGTTTTGTCCGCCATCGACGGGCTCTCACCTTCTTTGCAACCAGATGGATCTGTCCGAGCTGTCCGGAAGGCTTCACAAAGAATCCGGCATTGTCGAATCTGCCGTCGAAACCTTTGGATTGAGACAGGCCGAGCCAGCCCGGCAACGCCATCGTACCACAATTCCCATCCGTCTGCGAGCCTATCACGCCACAGGACGTCGTGGCCGTTGAAGTATGGAGGCACGGACTGACGAAGAGGGGGTGTAGAAGAGACGGGACATGACCAGCCGGCCGTGACATCATCAGAGACGTGGGTGTGCCGTGAAAAGATGACAGTTGTCGCGAAGGGCCACGGGGGCCGGTCTTTCTGCTTCTCTGCCGCGCCTCATGTGTCATTGCTTCACCCTACATATGGGCTGCTGTAACCTCCCGTCACATCCCCTCTTTTCCCTTCTTTTTGACAGCCACCTGTCGGGCGGGCGGCCTTCTGCCGTATGCTGTGGAGATGGTCTTGACTCGTTTGGGGACGAGCATGATGGGCCTGCGATAAACGCGGACCCGACCAGACGTGACTGGCCAGCCGATGGCGGCCATGCTCCAAAGCGACATGCCGTCGGCCGCTGCCTCCATGCTAGAAGTGTGTATGCTGCATCGTGGGATTCGCGATTCGAGCGCTGATCCACCCTTCGGAAGAATGAGCTCTTTTCGGCCTCGTCTCTGGGCTGTGGAGAAGAGCGTGGTGCGTGGGAGCCTCTGACCCCATCCTGCTCTTTATCTTGTCGAGGTGGGATTACGTTGCGCGTCAACAAATGGGCGGAGTCGAGAGAGCGAGCATCACATCGCTTCCTGGACGGCCAACCTGTCCGCATTGCGTCGGCAGATTCTGATGGCGGCAGACCAGCAAGACGGCCAGGCTATGCTCGTAGAGCATGCTTTCCTTGGCTCAGCATGAAAAAGGGGGTGTCTGGGAGAGAAAGCTAAATGGTGCTCTGCCTCCCAGTCTCCCTCTCGTAAGATGTGCCCTTGCCACCCTTGTCACCCCTGCTCCTTGTTTCCGATTGGCCCGAGACAGATGGAAAGAACCTTTCGAGACCGAGGGAGACGAGGACAAATCCGGGGTACATGAGTCTTTGGTGTCGGGACTACTGCAGCCCGTACGTCGACCGGTAGACTTTCCCCTCGTCAGCGGCAATCGGCTTGTGCTCGCGCATCTGGCCGTCAGCCGTGCTGGCGACGCACTCCCGCAGCACAACGGCCGACGAGGACGACGGCGAGCTATGTCTCTGTCCTCGTGAACGTCCCCGTCTTCAACGTAGCCTTGTTCCAGGCATCCGCCAGGGCAATGTCGAGGACCGCCTGTACCACCGTGTCGACCGGCACCAGGCGGGCTGCTCACGCAGGCGTGGCAGGGCGCCCACGGTCATCACAGACCGCAGCATCGGCGGGATGGCCTCGGTGGCGTTCCAGAGGCCGAAGCGGCTGTCGGCAATGATCTGACCGACAGACAGAACCTGCATGGATATACCGGCCACGGCCACCCAGCTGTCAAAGCGGATGCGGCTTCGAGCGGCACGGGGCTGAACGTCTCGCCATTTAGCAGCGCAATTGTGTCGTCCAGCCGGGCGACATATTTCCAGGCCCGCGACATCGTCGGGTGCGGTTCGAACAGCTCTTTGGGACGACTTTGGGGGGAAACGAGAAAGAGAGAAGAGAGAGGAGAGGGAGGAGAGAAAGGAGAGGGAGAAAATAAAAAAGAGAGAGAAGAGACGGAAAACTCACGCTCCACAAGCGATCAGCTTCACGCCCGCATCCACCGCCATGTTGCCCAGCTCGTCTGGAGCAGCGACGCGACAGCCTCGTGCGAGATGCGCGTCGACAGGAACAGAATCGTGTGGTCGAGCTTCATAGAGAAAGACAGAGAGATACCCAGACGAAGAATCTCTGCTTGGGGCAGCTGCAAGGTGATATGCATTGCACCTTCCTCGCACATGTCCATGTCCGGCGCGGCTACGTCGTAGAGAAGGAACGATGGGCCCGTTGTGAGAGATGTCGACACTGCGACCAAGTGGGTCTTAGAAGAAGCCATCCTTGCGTGACCCATTACGAGTTGCAAAAGGTCTGTTAGACTCCTCTGCTGGAGAGCACCTTTTCCTGTCCTCATTCTTGCTTCTGCAATTCTTTCCAGTTGACGTCGACGTCAACATTGTCTCGAGAGAAAACTGTCGGGAAACGTCGGTACAAGCTTGGCAGATTGTTTTCCAGCCAGACTGATGGCAACGTGGCACGACTGAACAAGCGAGCTCGGATTTGTAATGGGCGATTCATCAGGAGATCGGTGAACATGATTGTAGCATCGAAGCTAGAATCATGTTTCTCTGGGTAGTTCATCTTGTGGTTGTCATGAAAATTCCTTCACTCCATTTCTATTCCCTACTAATAGCGATTTGCCATTCCTAGACAACCGTCCTGAAACAAAGAATAACAACTGCCTCACATGCTGAACGGCGCTTGGCATACGCTGCACAGTATTCGGCCACTTTCCGGTCAGGTGTGAAGTAGAACATTGCTCGCGACGGACTGAAATCGCTTGGGTACGAGCTCCGCAGTGTTGATAGGTCGGCAATGTTCCCGTCTTCGTCAAATAAGCCCCTGATAGGCGCTCCCAGGAGCATTTCTTGCAGCCAGAGCCTCTGCCGACAACCAAGGTCCGGAAGCATGGGAGGACACCACCTGCTCGGGGACATTTGCAACGCTAGAAGAGCCATGGAATCCGGTACCCTGTCTTGTGTTGGTTTGGACGGTGTCCAAGGCTGCCAGCGGCTGTCGTCCTCTCGCTTGCGATTCTTTCTTGATCTCAGCCAGACCTGCATATCGCTGTCGGATGGTGTCCTTGACCCAATACAGGCACGACTGTGAGAGACGCAGGTGTTTGAACCGATGATCCATAATCGCGTAAAGAGTGCGAGTAAGGTAAGTACGTTGCACTAACCATGAGTCATTAACTCTTAATGCTATCGATGCCTACCATTACTTTGTGTAACTGTTAAGTTAAGAGGTGGCGTAAGCTGTTTGCGTATCACCCATGAAAGTAGCCCTTTACCATGCCAGCTAGGAAGCAGCCGTTAAGCCAGAATACAGCAACAACAATTCGTGGCAGAAGGGAAAAAGGACGGGCTCTGGACATCGGAAGTGCATCACAGAATGAACTCCGCCTACGTGATAGTTATCAGTCGGATGAAGGAGAGCTCTCGAGACTGGTTCGAGAACCTCTGCCCGAACATGTTACGTGCTGCCTTAGAGACCCTAAAACATGCCGCCTGTACGTCGAGAAACGTGGAGAAGCAGCCGAGGCTGAATTGGAAGGCGGAGCCGCCCCGCCAGCAATAGAGCACAACAGCGCTGCTCGTGGTTGGTCGACAAGAGTGTGACCACGTCGGCGCGGCGGACAGCGGCGGCCTTGGCCAGGAGGCGAATGCTCTCACGCGACCACAAACGTTTCCTCGCTCCACCCATACACTCTCCGCAGCCGCTGTGCAAATATGAGGATCACGCGTCCCTCGATCTTGGACTGGTGTGGCCGGTGGACGGTCAGCGGCCGCCGCGCCGCCATGGTGTCGGGAGGGTAGAACGTGTAGACGGAGCCGAACTTGGGCACGACCGAGAATCCCAGCTCGGCCATGGCGGCCTCAAACGCCAGCCAGGTGACAGACCCCCGCACGAGCGACCTGGTAAACAGGGTGGCAAAGACCTCGGCCGTCGAGGCGCCGACCCGGAGCGTCTGTGGCGGCGGCACGGGCGCGGGAACGGGCACAGGCACCGGCACCTCGGCGGCGGCCACGAATTCATACGCCGAGGACGAGTGCGGCGGCCGCGTCTTCTCCTTCTGCTTCCGCAGCTCCACGCGCCGCGCCACCGGCTCGGGACTGGGAGCGGGAGCGGACACGGGCACGGGCGGCGGGCGGTCGGCCCTGTCGGCCTGCGCCTGCTGGGCCCTGGCCTTGGCGAGCTGGTGCTGCTGCTGCAGTGCGGAGAGGCAGTCCTCGACCAGGTCCTGGTACAGGCGGCCCATCTTCGTGCCGGCCTTGTCGACGACGAACCGGTCGAGCGCCTGCAGGGCGCCTGTGGCCATGGCCGGCACGGAGAGGTTGTCGATGGGAACGACAAAGGCGCTCAGGTCGACCTGCTTCCGGAGCAGATTCAGCTCGGCCGCCAGCTCCTGCGACCGGGACACAAACGTCTGCCCCCTGCTGCGGGAGAAGGACGGCATCGGGACGACCTGGGCCAGGTCCTGGACGAAGCCGACGATGACGGCCAGGTCGCCGAGCGCGTCCACCTCGCCGTCCAGCAGCCGTTCCCGCTCCTGCGGATGGACCCGGTGGAGATCGCTCAGCTTCGTCATCCAGTCGGCCGCCTTGGACGCGCTCGTGTCGGGCAGACAGAGGCTGATGAGCTGGTGCAGCTGCGGGTCGTCGCGCGCCAGCCCGGCCGTGTTCCCCTTGACGACCACGCGGGCGTTGCCGACCTTGTCGTACGTGCCGGCGATGCGCCGGAACCACTTGCCGCCCGAGTGCCGCTGGACCTGGCGCCGGAGCGCGGCCTGCACGCGCCCGTATTCCAGGTGGCAGGCGTTGGCGAGCTCCTGGAGGACCATGGCCCGCAGCGGCTTGTCGCCGCCGGCCGTGGTGTCCAGCCGCGCGAGGAGGCGGCTGAGTACGTCCAGATGGCCGCGCCCGCGACGGCGTCGTGGACCGCCTCGAACAGGGCGGCGCTGATGTGCCTGTCGGTGTGGACGGGCAGCACGCGGCCCTTTTCGTCCGCGACGAGCTCGGGCTGGCTGAAGAAGCGCTGGTTGACGGCATGCGCCAGGACGACGGGCTCCGCCGCGAGCAGGCCGAGGTAGTCCTCGAGGTCGGCCTTCTGGTCCTGCGCGCCGGCCAGCACGTCGGCAAAGGCCAGCTTGGCCGGCGCCTCGTGGAGGGTCAGCCTGGACAGCGCCTGCGACGCGGCCCTGGCCGGCTTCTTCGCCCGCCGCGCCCGGTCCCGGCTCTGCGCGCCCATGTCCAGGATGTCCTCCACAAGGATGTTGAGCGACTGCAGCAGGCTCTGCTGTCTCGTCAGCACCAGCTCGCCCACCGACTGCGGAACCGCCACGCGTGCCCGCAGCGCCGGCGCAATCACGGCCATAAACGCGTCCTTTTCCTTGACGACCTTGTACGACTGGCCGTACTTCTCCTCGTCCATAAACAGGGTGAAGCAGTTGTGGAAGGGGTTGATGTGTTGCAGGTTCTGCGTGCGCATCATCAGCTCGATAAAGTCCAGGTCGCCCAGGCCGTCGCGCGCTCCGGTGGCATATTGCTCGGTCAGCGACCGGGTCGCCCGGTGCCGCAGATGGTCCAGCAGAAAGTCCGAGCCCGGCTCTGTAACGTCCCGGAGGTTCAGCTCGGGCACAAACTTGCACACGCTCCCCAGAGACCGATCCGTCGGGTGCGCAAGCACAACGCCGTCGGCCATGCCGGCCTTGAGGCATCTGGCTCGCGTGGCTTTGTCAAACGAACGCCACGCCTTCTCGATCTCCGCCGCGTGCAGCGCATACTTCCGGCGGAGATCGCTGTGAAGCTCTTTCAGCACATCGGCAAGTTGGGGCTGGTCCATCGTGAGGTGGAAGACTTGTGGATTAAACTAGAGAGCAAAGTAGCAGCAACAAGTGGGGTCGTCCTTTTGGTGATCGTGCCCCGCCAGCCCCACCAAACGTGGAGGGTTTCTTACCTGTCGGATGATGTGATTTTCCGAGAGTAGTAAGTGGAAGTCACGCGAGGCAGACATTGGAACTCACGGTGACAAACGGACGAGGATATAAAATGACGGCAATAATGCTGTCCTCAACAGCAGATGCTTAATCATACAAGAGCCAGGAGCCAAACGAAAGATGCGAGATGGAGAAGAGCCGGCTGAGAACAGAATGAGAGTGAAACGAGAGTAAAGGAAAAGGAGCAAAAGTAGAAAGTAGAAAGCAAAAAGTAAGAAGTAGAAAACAAAAAGCAAAAAAAAAAAAAATAATAATAATATAAAAAATACAAAGGAAAATGGATGCGAACCAGATAACCGCTGTTGAATGACTGATGTGTACTGAGTGATGCGTCCTGAGTGATGCGTCCTGAGTGATGCGTACTGTGTGATGAGATATGATAAAGGGCCGTCGTCGGCCTCGATCCTGTCGCTTTTCGTCCCCCTTCTTTTCAATCTTGGGCACTGCCCGTCTCGTCCTGTCGCTCCACCACCGACCGGAGCACCCCGAGCTTCTCCTCTGTCACCCGGATCGCCTCCCGGATGTCCCGGCCGTCCGACGGGTCGTCGCGCAGCTTGTCTTGGACCGCGCGCGCCTCCATCCCCCTCTTCCGCACCGGCATCGCGGCACCGGCCCCGTCCATCAGCCGGTCGAGCCCGACACGCGCCTCCAGCCAGTCCCACAGCTCGCTCTCCTCGCGCTGCCATATCTCGTCGTAGGCCGCCGCCCGCTCCGGATACGCCGCCCGGTACCCGAGGTCCTGGCCGTACTCCAGCTGCTGCTGCTGCGGCGACGACGGCCGTCTCGACGGGAAGCCAAAACCGAACCACGTCGCCACCAGCAGCCCAACCAGCAGCCCATACATGACGTTGCCCGTCAGCAGCGGCCGCACAATGTCCACCACCGGGCCCACCAGGTCGTGCACCGGCTCCAGCATGCCCCAGTCTGCCCTGGCCGGCGGCTTCTTGACCACGATCTCGGCCTCGGGCGTCGGCCCCGACGACGGCGCCGCCTTGCCCTTGCGGCCCTTCTTCTTGCCCTTGCCGGCCGGCCCGCCGTTCGTCCCGCCGTTGGCCACCGCCGCCCTCGTATGTGACGACGACAGCGCCTCCTTGAGGCTGGCAAACAGGTCCTTGGAGTACTGCGTCTGTCCGTCGTTTGCTCCCTTCTCGATCGGCGCTGCCCAGAATGTTAGCAAGGTGGGCACGGCACGGCACGTCCACATTCGACACCCGGTCCAGCCATCTTACCCTTCAGCCAGCTCTTGCCCGTCCACTCGACCGTGCAGTTGATCTGCACCCTCGTCCCGCTGTTCTCGGCCCACGAGAAGCAGTACCGGGTCCGGACCGTAAACACGTTGCCGCTCGGCACGTCCGGCGTCTGCGTCACGCACAGCACGTTGATCGCCTTGTCAAAGTCGATCGCCTCGATCTGCTCCGTCACGATGCACCTGGTCGACCGCGGGCCGATCGAGGCGTACAGCGGCTTGACGTACGAGATCGTCCGCGTCTTGTTGTCCGGGCCCAGCCCCTTCTTGTCTGTCGTCTGCACCTCCAGGCACTTTTGCTCGTTCGAGAGCCACCTGATCATCCACGTCGCCGATGCCGCCCCAAACACGTAGCCAAACACCTTCCCCAGCGGCGCCGCGATAACCTCGTCTGCGAGAATCCTGTCGTAGTGGCTGGCGGCGTCGCCGCATTCCGTCGGCGCATGCGTGGCCGGGCCCGAGAAGTCGCCGCCGGCAGCCGGTGCTGCCGCGCCCTTGGGCCTGTCCGCAGCCGCCCCGTTCGAGGCCGCCGCCGTGCCCGAGGCCTTGCGTGTCACCGCCCTCTCGGCGCCCGCGTCGCCGGCAGCGCCGCCCGCGTCGGACGTGTGCGTCGTGTCGTGCACGTCCTCGTCTTCCGCGTCCTCGTCGTACACCTCGTCCGAGTCCTCCACGCTCTCGTCGTCCGATACCGAGAGGCTCTGGCTTCCGGCCGACGCGTCGCCCCTGTCCTCAATCTTCTCCGTCTTGTCGCCGCCCGTCTCGTCAATGTGCACGCCGTTCAGCGAGCTCTGCAGGCTGGGGTGGCCGAGCTTCCAGATCTTGACGATCAGATCGTACGTCGAGTCGCGGCTGGCAAAGCTGGCAAATATGTGCTTGGCGTGCAGCGTCGAGATCATCAGTCCGTTCTTGAACACGAGAGCCGTGCTTCGCTTCTCCACCGACACCACCTCGTCGAAGCTCAAGACCAGCGTCGTGACCCAGCCCAGAATGTTGCTGCTGAAGCAGATGTAGCCCTCCGACACGTACAGCCGCCCGTGCGCGAGAATCTCGCGCTGCAGGGCGCAGCTGTAGTCCTCGATGAGGTAGTCGTCGTCCGGCACGCTCTTGAAGAGCGTGTGGAACTCCCGGTTGCGCTTCTTGCTGGCCACCGCGAAGCCCGTCAGCTTCGGTGCATTCGCCGCCGCCGTCGGGTTGACCATGGACGCGTTGGCCGCCGCAATGGCCGCCGCGATGGTGGTCGTTGTGCCGCCCGTCGCCGCCGAGCTGTTGCGGTTCCTCCGCCGTCCCAGGCCACTCCTTATGCTGCCGGAGCGCTGCAGCGCATCGTTCCTCTCCTTGTCTCCGTTTATGCTGGCCGTCGGCGGCGTGCGCTCTCCGTGGCCGGCCGTGTCCGATGCCGACGACGACTGGCCGAGCGGGAGCGCCGCATCGTCGGCTCCATGGTCCGCATACTCGGCCGTGATGTGGATGAGGGAAGGGTCGGCAGGAGCCGACTCCGACCGGCGTCTCGACTCAAACCCGCCTTCGGACATTTTGGGCTGCACGTGTGCTGCAGGCGGTGGAGCCACTGCTGATTTCGGGTCTTCCCCTTCGGGCAGGTCGACAATGCCCAACTGGCTCAGGCTGAGGTCTCCCAGGCCCAGCGTCTTCACCGCAGGCTCTTTCGGTTCCGTTGTTGCGCGGGAGGGGGCTACAGAGGGCCCGACAGATGATTCTACTTCGACACCCTCGGTTTCCTTGCTGTCGTGTCCGTCCTCGGCGTCGTGATCTCTGCCAGACGTGCCGCTCCCCGGTTTCTTGCTGTTGTTGCTGTTGCTGCTGCTGCTGCTGTTCCAGGGAGTGGCGATGTTGGTGTTGGTGACGGCGTTGCTCAGACTGTTTGTAGCATTCTGTGCAGCCGATATCATGGACGAGAAGAAGCCGCTGGACGGTGTGGTCTGGCCGGATTGCCCGTACTCGGGGTTCGGTGAGATAGGGGCGAGCGTATAGTTCGACAGCTTACTGGGGCCAAGAGATCCTGCGCGTCCTCGTCTTTGCGAAATCATGCTGCTGCTCACAGGAGCCGGGGGAGATACATTGGGAAGGTCGGCCGATGGGGGTATGTTGGCAACGTCTGGTGCTGTGCTGTGGCGCGTGCCGGACAGGGCGACAGGACGGGTCGATTCGGTCGGCGTGGGAGGCGTGTTGACGATGACAGGGGCAGGCGGCTCGCTGGAAGGAGGCGTCTCGGGTCGCGCGGCAGACGCGCCGGTTTCGATCTTCTGGCCCTTGGACGGTCGGCGAAATCGTTCGGTCGACCTTATTCTGGACGCATCAGACGACTCGACGGCGTGGCTGCGGTTTGCGTCCTGGGCGGAAAACGCGTCAGGGATGACTGTGGGGCTGTGGAGGACTGGAGAAGGGACGGCCGAGATGGTCGAGACATGCGAATCCGAGCTCCTGCTGCTGCGATCGGCCTGGTCGGGGTCGGGGTGCTGGCGCTCCGGGCTGGAGTTGGTGGTGGTGGTGGTGGAACTCTTTCGAGACCGGAAAACGTCGCGAAAACGGCCGGCAGGCGACGGTGATCTTCGCACCTTGGACGCGGGAGGAGCGAGGCCGTTCTTGGAGGCGAGCGAGGCGGTGGCGGCGAGGACGTCGAGGTCGGCTGCCTTGACGGGCAGGGTGGCAGTTCGGGTAAACCTCTGGTAGTCTGGCTGAGTCGGTGTCCGGACTCCCTGTAGGTGTTCTGTCTGGACTGGCGGCGATGACGTCGTGAAGTGTCCGATCTGAGTCGGGTGGCTGGAAAGGGGCGCGCGCAGCGGACTGGGACAGGAGCAGTCAGAGCCAAGGGTGCTTTGTGGGGGGGGGGAACAGAGGAGGGCGGAAAAAAGCAATGACTGCCAGACGGCCGACGAAGCTGCGGGTTGCAGAAGCGGCCGCCAGAAAGAGCGGTCGCAGAGCAGAAAAGAGGCTCCTTGAAAAGCGGAGCTCTTGTGCAGAGCAGCCACGGGAAGCGAGGTACCGTTCGGGGACAGCGTCCGGCGACAAACTCGGCCGATGGAGCAGTGCCTGTGGGAAACGAGTCTAGATCCCCCTTTCCTGGTCCTCCTTGCTCCTCGCCTCCGTGTTCCCTTTATTTTTTTCTGGGCACAAAAACGAGTGTTTTCGTGTCTGGCGGCGGATCCACTCGGGCAATAAAAGCGAAAAACAGGGCAAATCGGCTAGCTGCTCGTATCTTACTTACAGGTCTGTGGCTGACGCCCCTGTCCGCCCGTCGGCCAGGCTGGGAGAGTCGGCGCCGTGCTTTCCGTCCAGCGCATCGCGGCTTCGGATGTCCCGGCCGCGCGATGGCAGAGGTACGGGGGTGTCGTCGAGACCGCCGGTGCCGCTGCTGTGGCCGCTGGTCAGCGACTTGCCGCGGCGCCTAGCCGCGATGGACTTTGGGATATGCAGCTTCCCGCGACTGCCAGTGGTGGAGGTGCTGCTGGCGGTGCTGACCGCGCTGATGGTGGTTTCCATCATGGAGGAGGCAAGAGGCTGTTGCCGGTTCCCGGCCTGTGAGCTGTGAGGCTGACTGCAGCCGACTGCGATCGATCGCACGCTCTCGGGGATCGTCCCCTGCTTTCGTCTAGTTGCAGGATGCGCCTGGGAATTCGCTCAGGCTGTTGGCTGGCTGCCCTAGTCGGCCGGCCACGCGATCATGCAGCCTCTCGTCTTCAGCACAGCAGGCTAAATGCTCGGGTACGACAGTGAGATAATACGGACAGGAGAAGCGGCTGGAGGAGTCTTGGCGGTGCGCGGGCGATTGTCAATACTGGGAGGCGGGAAAAGCAGAGGGCGGCCAGGGAGAGCTAGGAAGAGGGGGGAGAAAAAGAAAGAGAGAGACCAAAGAAAACAGATCGTGAAACAAATCCGCGATGCGGTCATGCTTGGTACTCGTGTCGTGCTAAGAAGGGAAAGAGGTAACCAACCACCCCCCTCCTCCATCGCGCCTTCCCTGCTACTGGAGCTTTCCCCCCCCGCCCCTGTCTTATTAGTGACCCCCGTGTTTCCTGCTGGAAGCAATGCCGCTATTCCTTCTGGGGAAAGGTGCTGGCGTCCGCACTGTGTGGCTGTGGCGAGATCGTCATGTTTTCATTGTGTCTTGTATTCTCTACAGGGATGAGATGCGGCCGATATATCACATGTATTGTACTTTGGACGAACTTTGGATGAAAATTGGGCATGCTCTACTCGTACTTTGGATCAATCGACGTTGAAGAAAGCAAAGTGTTTCTGTTTGAAAGGCGCGGGCTCTCTCTCGTACGACGAATGCGCTGGTCTAAAGGGGGAGATATCGTTACGCGTATAGGCAGCCAACTAACAAAGTGTTCTAGCCCACGCGGGAGTTGGTATCACAGTGTGCGCACTGTTCAACTAATATATTACGATACCCACACCATTCCGAGTCTCTCCCTTCCCAACAAACAGATCAGTTCACCACCACCACAACCGCAAGGCTGCGAGCAACGTACCGCCAGCCACCCCTCTTGCAACAGAAGCCGCGTCCGGGCCTTTGATAGGCCGTTTTTGCGAACGGCAGCATTTTTTTGCGGCTCTCCGTTGGCCGTGGCCGCCGTCGAAGGATGGAGGCATCCCCATTGATCAAGGTAAGGCAGGGATGAGGGAGACCGGGGGGGGGGGGGGGGGGGGGGGGGGGGTTGTTGCCAACCCGTTCCGGGGCCCGACCCAGGCGCGGGGGGCGGGGATCCCCCCCCACGCGTGGGGACCGGGGGGGGG
>JANSMH010000355.1:0-22564 GCA_029299595.1 Grosmannia serpens
GGGCAGAGAGGGGGGAGGCAAGAGGTGGGGGGAGAGGGGGGGGGGGGGGGGGTATTCACCAAGGCAGCCAACAGGGCGGCAAAAAGCAGCGAAACAAACAGCCGACGCGACAGGGCTTAAGGGGGTCGCATCCCACGGCAGGAAGCAATCACATAGGAAAGACGCTCATCCCGGACGACGACAACGGAGACGAAGAAGGCGGCTGTCGGAGGGAGGACTAGAAAAAGGACAGGAGCAAACAGGAAAGAGGCAGGAAAGGGAAAGGGAAAAGAACAGAGGTGAGGATACGCGCATGTGCGCAGGGAAGAGGAAAATGGTCAGAAGGCGAGGGAGACCATGAAGAGACGATCGGGCTGATTACCACACTTTTGGCATTTGCGATTGGGCGGCATCGGTCTTAGGAGGATGGCAAGCCATACGGACCAAAACGACGAGTCCCCCCTTCTCGCCTGCCACTTGGGCGCTTTGGGAGTTTAGTGATTTAGTGATTTAGTGATCTGCACACGCTTCGTTTTCCCCATCGAGGTCACAGACAGGGGCCGAAAAGAGGACAGCGCGGAATTGCACGAGCGGAATGAAAGCCCGGTTGACCTCTGGCGGGCGAATCAGAGCCAAGACGCCCGGGGAGGGGAGAGAGCGGGGGGCTGATCCGGTCTTGTGTGCGCTGGCAGCGAGGCTGAAGCGAAAGCTGACCTTGTTTTCCCGCAGTAGCCCCATGGGCGGGACGGCGAGAAGCTGGATGGACATGCGCCCAAAACAGGAAACGAAAGCCGGACGGCTGGGGGGGGGGGGTTGCAGTGCACAAGGGCATACTATGTAAGATACGAGTATTATTCTTCGTATAGAGCGTAGGGCGAAATTCCAAGAGTGGCTTGCAGATGTGGATGAGGTAATACGGAGAATGGCTTCTAATAGGGGGGGACATAGCAGCAGGGCGTGAAAACAGGGGAAATAAGCAAAATGGGCATAGCAAATATGGACATTAGGGGAAGGAAGGGACGACACTCGCCACGCAACGGGGAAAAGGCGGAAAGCGAGAAAAAGGCAAAAAGGGCGAAAAGGGCAAAAAGGGCAAAAAGGCAGAAAAAAAAGAGAGACTCAAAAACACACTCCAAAACACTGAAAACACTGAAAACATTGAAAACGTTGAAAAACACTCTGAAAAACGCTCATCCTCCGCCCCACCGACAACGCCTTCGGTGCTATCCGCTATCCGCAGTCGGTCGGCTTTCTCGGCTGGCGCCTCTTCTCAGCAGCCGCACGCGTTCCGCCGCCGGCGACTGGGCAGCGCAAACACCTCTTCCCACTCGCGCAGCGCCATGCCGCCGCCGCCGGTGCCGCCACGCCGCCGCTGCCTCGCCGCGCCGCCGCCGCTGGCGCTGTCGTCGGCCGTCATGTAGCTCTTGATGCTGCCGCCGTCGCTGGCGCCGGCATTCCAGCTGGCGCCGGCATCGCCGTACTGGATGCCGCTCATGGGGTCGTCGGGATCGATCTCGCCCAGCTCGATCTTGGTCAGGATCATGCGCGCCATCCGCCCAAACACGTCGTCCACGCCCTCGCCGTTGAGCGCGCTGACCTCCACCGCCACCGGCACGCCCACGCCGCTCGCCCACTGCCCGGCCTCGGCCGCGCTCACCTCGCGGCCCTCGGGCGCCACCGTCGCCTTGAGCTGCGACCCCAGGCCGATCGTCGTCGCCGGCGACGACGACAGCATCGAGGCCGTCGACGGCGTCGCCGGCGGCAGGCTCGTGTCGATCAGCACGTCCGCCGCCAGGTCCAGCTTGTTGCCCACCAGCAGCGTCGTCAGGTTCGGCGACGCCAGCGCCCGCGCGTCGTTGAGAAACGGCTGCAGTCCCGCAAACGACCGGTGCGACGTCACGTCGTAGACCAGGATCGCCCCCGCTGCGCCTCGGTAGTACGACCGCGATACCGACCGGAACCGCTCCGTGCCCGCCGTGTCCCAGAGCTGCAGCTTTATCCGCTTTCGCCGTGCGCCCGTGCCGACCTTGATGATCTTGCTCGAGAACTCCACCCCGATCGTCTGCGACGACAGCACCCGCCATTCGTTCTTGACAAACCGGTGCAGAAGACAAGACCTGCCTTCCTGTCAGCCGTCGTCGTCTCCTTCTCTTCGTCTTTCCTCTCTCTTCCCTGTTCGTTTTCCTCTCCTCGTTTCTTCTGCTCCACTCGTCGTTGGTCAAACACTCACTTTCCGGATCCGCTCGGGCCTAGTAATATGATCTTGGCCAGGTAGTCGTACATGCTTCCGAGCTCCTGCATAGGTTGCACGCATGCATCAGCGCTTCGCATTCCCGCTTGTCCACCGCCCCACGCCTCAATCTCACCTGCTCGCGTGCCGTCCCAGAACTGTCATCGCTCGAGGCGGAATACCCGCGCGGACGGGTCATGGTTCTCGTAGCTTCTGCTTCCCCTCTGTTTGTCGTCGGTATCCCTCGGTCTTGTTCAATTTCCTTCCCTCTGTGGCGCTCTAATTGTCGTCGAGACTTCCGAAGATGGAGAAGGCGATAACAGCAGCGGGACTTCACGGGGAGGTCGGAGAAATCTGTATTGCATTAAAACGCTCGGACTAGTATAACAAATCAAAAATAGTGAGATACAGTCAACAGAAATGCCAGAGACAAAGACCCTGGACATGCAAGCTGTGCGGTGCAGGGGAGGGGCTTGGAAGAAAACGTTCGACTCGTTTTATGGGAACAAAAGTTACGATACAGCGCTCTGTTATCGTCACCTTATCAAAGTCACGTGGAGCCGGAGCTCCAGGTCATGTGATTATGTACATGCCGAGGCTTCCCCAAATTACATGCCACAGGCATCTCACCTCTCTTCAGTTTCTCGTCCATCTTTCTTCCTGAATGGTCCTGGGAATCCGAGATCACAACTATTTTCCCTTCTTTTGATCAAAAACACAAACGCACAATGAAGATTGAAGGGCGCACATTTGTCATCTCGGGCGGGTAAGCTCACGTCCCCCTCTTACAGCGGTCATAAAAGTGCCCTCGACCACTATTGCTGACAAGCTCGTCTGCCTGTCCAAAGAGCCTCTGGACTGGGCCGTGCCGTCGCCGAGGACCTCTGCCAGCACGGAGCCGCAGTGGCGCTGCTGGACCGCAACGAGGACGACGGCCTCGCGGCGGCCGAGGCGCTGGGCGGGGCCGACAGCGCCCGCTTCTTTGCCGTCGACGTGACCGACACGGAGAGCGTCGCCACGGCCGTGGCTGGCATCGTCGAGTGGGTGGGCACCACGGGCAAGCCGCTGAGCGGCGTGGTACCGGCGGCAGGGGTCGGCTTTCCGGGCCTCCTTCTCGACCGCAAGCTGCAGCCGCTGTCGCTGGAGAGCTTTGACTTTGTCCTCAACATCAACCTGCGCGGCACCGTGGACCTCGTGCGGCAGGTTGTGCCGTACATGGCGGGCGCCCCGGGCAAGGACGGCCAGCCCGTGGGCGGCCCGGACGGCCCAGACGGCGAGCGCGGCGTGGTCATCATGGTGGCCAGCGCGGCCGCCTTTGAGGGCCAGATGGGACAGGTTGCGTATTCCGCCTCCAAGGGCGCCGTGGCCTCCATGACGCTACCCATGGCCAGAGACCTTTCGCGCCACGGCATCCGCGTCGTCACCATCGCGCCGAGCATGTTCGACACCAGCATGACGTCCGCCATGACCGACAAGGTCCGGGAGGGCCTGCTGAAGAGCATGGAGTTCCCCAGGCGACCTGGCAAGCCCGACGAGTTCGCCGTCCTCGCCCGGCAGGCCATTGAGAACCCCATGCTGAATGGCGTCGTCATTCGGCTGGACGGCGCGAGTCGCATGCCCAGTCGACTGTGAATGCATTCATTCTGTCCCATAACCCAATCTTGGCACCCGAAGCCCACTTGCTTTAGAAAAACACCGCTTCGGCTCAGGGAATGTTCAGGACGATGCGTTATCGATTCTTTCCTCTAAACCCTGTATGTTCGCTATGCCAAAGGAGTCTATGTCGTCCAGCCAGTTCCGTATTCTACGTATCAAGAAGGAATCGTCGCAGCTCGCAACAGCGAGATCAAAATCCCTCAGTCGCTGGCTCGACTCGAAGATCTCGACCCAAGCAGGCTGCAGTCGTCGCATCTCCTCTAAGAATAGTCGACGGAGCTGCGTTAGCTCGTAGTCCTGCAAATGCTCCCAAAACAGCTCGGCTACTTGTCCGTTCTCGTCATGTCGGTATCTGCTTTTAATTGGTGCCTCGTCGACGGGCTTTCCCTGTAGAAACAGAGGGAATTGACACGCGATCCAGAGCGGTAGGGTTGAGACACATTCCCAGTCAACCACGGCCGTTAGGATTCCGTCTTCGTTAATAAGGATGTTGTGGCGAGACATGTCGTCGTGAGAGAGCATTGTCGGCTCAAGCCTTGGACCATTGCTTGGAAAGAACTCGACTAACCGACTCCTAAGCCGTGAAATAATGTCTAATGTCTGCTGAAGTTCTTCGAGGTCGTCCCCTTTGTCCTTTGTCTTCTCCCCCTCTTTTACTCCATCGTCGTGTTTAACACCTTCCCAGGTGCTTTTTTCTTTATTATCGTTAATCTTAATAGTCGTTTGGACGCGGCTCAAGCGTTTGCAACAATCATTTTCCGCAAGTGTTAGTCTAGCCGAGAGCCAGTCTTTGCTAGACGCAAAGGGGCCATGAGAAACAGTTTGCTGATTATGGTCACCCCCAAAAAACACTGCTGAAACGATTCTTTGGACTCGAAAGGGGTCAGAGTCTTGGGTAGGTCTCGTTACGGCCGAGTCTAAAAACAAACTGCCAATACCGTGCATTTTCGCCTGGAAGGTGCAGGAACAGAACAAGGCAAGCTGGCGGACAAGTTCTTCCTTGGCCGAAAAGCTGATATCCCGCCATAGGTCGGCTAGCGGCCTACCAGGCATTCTCGTCATAGCAATCCACTCAAACCCGATGGCACTCGTCCGGTCTGCTTGATACGCCAAGACGTCGGGAACTGGAAGGCTTGTGTTGACGCGCACCCACCTCAGAGTCGCCACCTCGCTCAGAGTCTTCCAGGTCGGTTCGACTGGAAGTGTCACCCGCGCCACGAGTTCCTTTTCTGCGCATTTGACGACGTAAAGCTTATTAAATGCACCTTCTGCAAGAAAATGTATATCGCAGCGGCCAGTAAGCTCGAGGGTCGACTGGATGGTCTGTTTGATGGCTTCGTCGTCCGGGTCGACCGTCCAGCGAGGCCTGGAGCCCCAGAGGTCCCGCACCCACTCCAGGCCATAAAATTCTGACGCCATTGAAGCCGGATGGATGGCTGTTGATGGTGAGATCAAACTTTACTATCGTGGGGCTTAGAGCATCAAAAACGGCGTTTATTTTTAGCTTAATTTGACTGTAAAGGACAAGATAATTAATAGTGTTGGCCTTTTTTACTAATGACTCATCCTAAGCCAGTGCCCTTAGCCTATGTAACTGCCTTGTTTTCGATTCCGTGAAAATAACCTACAAAGCCTATGCACGACGATAATAACGACGTGTATAGCCTAATACTTTATAGCTTAAGCAATCTTTCCGAGCCTCGCAGCAAGCTACTGGCGTCCATAGCTGCTTCGTAACAAATGCACGCATCACCACGTCACCATGAACGGCTTCCACGCCTAGTAGTACCAGCGGCCAGACCAGGAATCGTTTCGTCTCTGGAGAGGATAGCCCCTTGCCCAAGAACACCTTCAGTAGCTGACCGTACGTGGCGCACTGGACTCTCAGCTCCGCGGAAGCCGGCAGGACTGACAGGCTCTGCAGTGACAGGATGCAGCATAATGCCACGCCCGCCCGATACACGCTTCCTATAAGTGTCCAGTCCTGTGGACAGTGGCTTTGACTTGGTCCGTAGCTCCACAGAGAAGCTATAGACGTTGTCCAGTATCTCGTGCACCTCGGGTGAAAATGTGTCCCATTTCGGCGGTGCCACTATATCGCGAAGCGCGCATCCGCACGTGGTTAATCTTGACAATCTCGAAAAAAAGCTGCGGGTGCACCCCTGGAACGGAAACACCAAGGATCCGTATTGCTCCATCAAAAGTCCGGCGGCGTCGAGTTGGGATCGGGTTATAACCAATCCTGACGCAGGACATGTCGTGTTACCAAACACGGCTAGACCGTTCGAGGTCAGCTTTTACGCGAGGCCAGATCCGAGGTCAGATCAGCCGGCCTTGCCCAGCTGAAGTAAGTCACGTACGACCAGTAGCATTGTAGCAGTGGTTTCAAGCCCCCTGACCCGGCTACTGCGCGGTAGCCGCCACGCAGTGTGATCAGCCTATGAACCCCCTCGAGGTGGCATTGCCAGTAGAGTGAGTCACCCTGTTGAATCTGTGTTGAGACATGGTTCAGCGTTGGCGGTTCGTTCTCGCTGTGTGTTCTATGGGGCACTGACTCACGCCGGTGAGAAGAAGAGTCAATATTCCCGCAACTACTATATCCTCGGAGCGCCCGACTTCATGGCAAGGTGTTCATTAAGACATCGGACGGCAATGCCCCGGTACCGGTAAAACTTCTCAGACAGAGCCCTGTACCGCGTGTCGCACCTCGTGCGGTTGATTCTGTGGCTTAAGTAACAAAAACATCTCAATCGACAATCTTATAATTAATAAAAACAATAATAACCTATCCTAACCATCATTCTTGATTAACTTAAACCTTGCCATTAAAGAACAATAAAAAGGTGTCTTAAGAGCAAAGGGAAAGAGGGGGACTAGGCCGTAAAGCAATTAGGGCGCCTCTTAGCGAGCAGCATTCTTTTATGCACGATCTTGAAGCATTCTTCTAGGTGTTATTCTGGATATGCGTCCACTATGGAGGCCTGGGCGATAACATTAGCACGACGGAGTTTGAGAGCTGGAATTACAAAAGTAATGACAAGCTGGTAAATCTAAAGAAAGGTTAGATATCTTTGCCGTTGATAGGGAAAAGTAAGTGGCAGCGGATATGGGAGACCGAGGTAGAATAAGGTAGGGCCTAGGAGAAAACGGCTGCCCGAGGGCAATGTCCATGGCCGGTCTATCGACAGGTTATAAGTTGGGGAGAGGGCGATGGGCACAATAGACAATAAACTTGAAACCTATAACGGGTTGATTTATTTTTATAAGACTAAAAATGAATTACAATAATGAATTACTTGGGTATATGCTGGTCCTCGAAAAGAAGGTACACTGGCTCACCTAAAACAGTGTTTACCTTCCGTCGTACTCGTACAATCAATCGATTTTATGCTAATAGCAGGCTCTCTACCACGAGACGCCTTAGCCCGGTGCCAAATGCCTCTGCCCCTAACGAGGCCCTGCCGTCTCGAGACTGTCCCCAGCGGACCCGCAACCCACTGTCATCTTGGCAGGCAGCAGCAGGCAGCGGTGTCGTCTCGGCTCCCGTCGCCACCGCCCGCCCTGGCCGCACATATGCATGGTCAAAATCAATCTTCATGACGCGCCGCACCTCATTGCACCAGGTCAGATTCCCGTTGCTCTCCGTGTCATTGTCCACAAACCCTGCCCGAGCCAGCTCGTCCAGCGTACGCTGCGTCTCGTGCTCCAGGTCGACACGGCCTCGCAAGGCCCGCACGGCCCGGTCCGTAAGCCGATATAGCGGCCGTCCGGCGTATGACATGAGCAGCATGTGCGTGACCAGCGCACCGTTAGCCATGGGCCACGGCAGCAGCAGCTGCACGAGACCGAGGCACACCGGCACGGAACTTCCCTGCTGTGGCGCCAGGGCGTCGTAGACACGCACCTCGCGACGCAGGCGGCCGCTGAAGTGTTCCTCGACACCCTTGGCGGAAATGGTGTAGCCGTAGCCCGTGATAGTGATCTTGAAGAGACAGCCGATGGCGCCGCTCAGGCCCTGCTCGAGGAAGCAGTGGCAGTCCTGCTCAGCGTTGGCCAGCAGCTGCAGGCGCACGAGCTCATGCAGCTCGGTCGCCGTGATCGCATGTGCCGTCGGCCGCGTGCGCAGGTCCGTGCCGTCGCGCTGCAGCGCCTGCCGGTGCAGGATCACGTTGGGACACTCGGCGTCCAGCTCGCCGCCCCGCATGAGGCTTGAGAGGCACGCCTGCGAGCAGTAGGGCCGAATCGGGCGGAACGTCGACGGGTCCAGAGGACTTGGCAGCGTCGGGCCTACAATGTTGTCGTACTGTCGTCCCACCCTCTGTCGTTTGTAGCAACGTTTCTTGCTGCACGTGTCTCCCACGGCGCTGTCGTTGTCATTGTCGGAGTTTGCTGAACGGGTGCGCTTCAGCGGCGACGGTCGACGTGGTCCATGCATCGGGACTGCAAGACGACCGCGTGCAGAGCCACCCTGGCCGCCATCGTCGTTGTTGTCGTCGTTGTCATTGCCATCATCCCTGCCGTGGCCATCATCATCGTCATCGTTCCGCCGCTTACGACTGCTCTGTCGGCTGGTCGGCTGGTCGACAATCGTTTCGGGGGCGTTGGGAAAGCGTGCTAGCTGTGAAATGTTGATGCTTCGTTGGCGCGCCGGCTCTGGCTGCGACTCAAACGCCAGCAGGCTGAGAGCCGTAAGCAGAGACACGGCAAGCTGGGTGATGTCGACATCGGCACCGGTCAGAGCTGGCGGGGGTGGCAAAGTAGTGCCAGATTCGGCCGCGACCTGGCCATCCGCGCCGAGTTGCAGCCTGGTATACAGAGGGAAAAGAGCGGTGTGGTAGAGGAGCGTTGTCCGGTCGTCTTTCGGCACCCGTAAGAGAGAGAGCGTCTCGCCGGTGGCCATGTAGCCGTATTCAACACCCGCGGCCACCATGTAGTGGAAGGCCTGGGTCAGGGCTCGCGCAAAGAAGACCTGCCCAGGCGGGCCACGCTCTGCCTGGCGCACCGCGTCTTCTTGTACCACCGCCATGGCGTTTGCGCCCTGCGGCTCTGCTGCTGCATCCATTGCTGTCGTCGCCAGGGCCGTGGCCGACCGTGCAATCTGGGCCAGCTGGACGATAAAACTCTCGTCAATGGTCCCACGGGCGTAGCGCGCGACGGCCGCGGCGCGTAGACGGTGCACGGCCTTGTGCTCAGCGATAGAGATGCGGTGGACGTGGCGGACTGTGTTGGCTGGCTCGGCGGCCACGTCGTCGCCCTGGTCAGCAACAAAGTCAACGCCTTCCTCTGCTTGTTCCGCCTCGGCAGCTGCTTCCAATTCGGCTGCACTGGTAAGAATGTCCGCACAGAGCACGAGGCAGTCAGGCTGCGTCTTTGGTGGCGGTCGGGCGGGGGCTGCCGCGGGTGCGGCATCAGCTCCCTCGACCGCGTTAGCCACGTCGCTCGGCGGAGGTCGCCATCCGACGGTGCGATTGTCGAAATAGAGCTTCTTGGGACGCTTGGTGGCCCGCAGATAAGCGTTGAGAATCCGTTGAGCTGGCTTCTGCAGCGTCTCATGCAGAAAGTATGACGTCTTGGCTTCGTTGATGAATGCTTCAGAGCCGAGAAACTCGCTGGGAAGCTCTTCCATCAGGCTGTCGGAGAGATGGTCGACGCTGAGGGCGGAGGGGAACAACGGCTGGTTGCCCAACTCGGCCTGCACCCTGGCAAACGCGGCGCGACATGTAGTGTCAAAGTCGGTCCACACACGCAGTTTCTGCGGATAAAACTTGCCGACGATGCTGGTGCGGCCGGACGTCGTTGCCGAGGACTTGGAACCTTCGGAGAGCGTCCGGGTTATGGCTGATGTTCGGGGAGCCGGGACAAGGCGTTTCATGTGGAAGGTGACGCGATGTATCCCGGCGAGGTAGTCACATAGAGCCTGGTCTGAGTTTGATTAGTAAGTAGACTCCAGGCCAGACAAATCAAGTAGACCACTAAAAGAAACCAGTAATCGAGGCGGGCGGCAAATAGGATGCATCGTGTATGTCCTTCAGTATCTTACCTGTTCGCATGCGCGTGTTTTCCTCCCGCTCCTCTTGGAGGCCCAAGATAACGGCGTCTCGGTCGCGCAACGCATCCTCGGCGAGCTGCCTTGCCTCCTCGGCGAGCTGCGCCTTTTGATCGGCTTCTTGCTTTTCGCGTTGCAACTTGGCGATCTCACGCCAGAGATCTTCGACTTCGCCCATATCTGCTTGGGGGGCGTTAAAAGGTAGACGAGATCCAGAAATGCGATGTCAAGAATGGAAAGAAAGACCCACCTATAGGTCTGGGTCACGGGATGGATCACGTGGCGGTCTCTGCTAGCTCATCATTTCCCTTCTCTTTTAAAATACTGCCCCGCGAGTCACACAAAATAGCTTTAGACCATCACGCGATTCACAGTACTCATACCACAGGTTACAAGTACACGCCTATGGTCTTCCGAATCCTCCTAATCTCGTCTGAACACACAGCGTATAGGTTTATTAAGCCTTTCATCCGAACCCATAATGGACCGAGTGTCCTACTCTGTCGGCGTTGTTTTTTTTTTGCCGCTGTTGTCGTCCATGCAGAACATGAAGCATTGGGCATCAGATAGCTTGCTGCATTTCATACCATGCAAAGCTAACTCTGCATTCATTCGACCCCCCCTGCAGGCGAGGACGAAGCGGGAAAACTGCCAGTCGATGACGGCGGCTATGTTGTAGTTCTCGTCCACGAGAATATGGTCGCCCTTGTCATCGACGTGTTTGAGGAAGAAGGAGGATTCCTCGCAGCATATTTAAGGCGGGAAGAAGCCTTACTGATAAAACCGCTCAGGATTATAAAGATAAAGAAATGAAAGAATTAATAAAACTGTATAATATTCCATGGCTGTAAGGCAAACGCAAGGATTCATTTTCGCCTCCTTGGGTGTAAGTTTTAGGCTCCCCAAGACGTAGTTGTGATTTTTACACCTGGCTGTGGCGTAGCCAGCACAGGCAGCGAGCGCAGCTGTGCTGTCCTTTGCTGTCCTGTGCAGAGGTGCTTATTAGCGCCTGTGCTCGCCCCGAAATACGACGTTGGATTGGCGGGGCTAAAAATGACTGGATTCGTCTTTTAAAACAATGGGGCTCTCGTTGGTAACTTGTATGCGGAGCCTGGAGCCTGCCGAATGAAGCAAAGGGGGTAGACGAACGAAAATAATCTTAATAATTATAGCAACAATAGTAGTACTGATCCTGTTGCTCTGAAAAGCTAGATTAAGTACTAACCGTTTACAGCCTTCCGAGGTTTGGTCTTTGAGGAGTTGTTGTCCTCCAGCACTTCGATATGCTCCATAGACAATGACATCAATTATTTAGACAGGCCAGACACGTGTAGCTTGGATCCCTCCGGTCGACTAGGAACTGTGTATTGTTCTAGCTCTTGAACTTTCCTGTCTGCCTCTTGTGGCCAAAGAAGATGCCGAATGTCAGCAGGAGTGCAGTCCTGACCTCTGACGGCCGGTCATCCGGAACTACTTGGCCTTTGACTTGGGTGCCAATCTTTCATGAGACAGACTAGCAAGGCAGAAGAAAGCGGACATTACGCCGGGTTCATTGTGAGTGCAGCCATAGACAAGTGGTTTCCAAGGGCCTGTTTTCCGCTTGTCGATGATGAATTGGCAGATGAGGATACTCCTAGGGAGTTCAAGGTCTCTGTAACAGCACGGTTAGACGTGTGTCGGCTGTTGCAAACATGAAGCCGTAGCACTAGGGCCCACTCACGGACATATATATACAAAAATCTGGCTTAGGATAAGAGAATAGCTTGTGACGAAAATCAAATGGTTGATCAAGTCGAAGGTGGCATATGCGATGGCAGGCAGCCCAGGACTGGGACTATAGTCAGTGGCGTGACCATTATTCAGCTGAAGATGTACGACAGGGTCTTACTTGGATCTGCTGCCGTCATCTTGGAAGAAATGGTGGATTGCCAACAGCCGACGAGAACGGCAATTCGAGGCAGATTATGGACAACGGTCTGTTCACCGGGGTCTCCTAGTGGCCCCTACAACCGGTACTGTTGATTCTGTTCAACAGATAGACAACGCTTGCCTCGTGATGAAATGAAATGGACGAGACAGAAAAAAGACGTACCTTGTTCCGGTCAACGACCATGATTTTACATCCTGGGCTTGTAGGAGTTTGTGTTAGACAAAAAGACACTTATCCGGAATAGGAAAATAAAACAGCCAAGACGCCATCCCGGCCTTCAGTGGAACGTATTTGCGTATTCATGTTGATGGTCTGGAGAGCGGCACGAATGTTCCTCCGAGATAGTGAGTATAGCAGGTATCTCATATTGTTTGAAAACGGTGGCTGAAGACAGTGGTTGAAGATGATGGTTTCCGTAATAGAGTTTGTGTGGTCCGTGTCATGTTCATCCATTTTTGCAGAAGCCTGGCATTTTTAATCTGGGCGGTTTGGAAGCCCATGCTCAGCAAATGACGAAATTGTCAGATCGGCCGGACAAAGTGCAGACATTACAGCCTGGAGCTAAGTACGAGACACCGCTGTACATAGTAGGATCGGCTGGCTTCGCTCACGTGGCCCTGCGATCCGAGTCCTTCCGACAGCAATGCCTGCTCTTAAAAGCCAGCTACAGGCGATAGCGACATGGGTCTACGGTCCTCATTGGTTCTTCCCAGAGACATGGACCTGACGCGCCACATTACATGCATGACGTGTAAAGTTTAAAAAAAAAACAAGGAATGGGAGAATGGAAAAGACCAGTTCCAACGTCCAGTGCTGAGCCCGCTGCGAAATTGGATTCAGACAGCCTGTCCCGCTACTGTTCACTCGGAATTGGCGCCTTATCCCAGATCCGGCCTACTATCTCACCCCCCAAAGTTACGGAGTACGGAGGAAGAGCCCGTCCAGTTTTCCGAAACCCCCTGCCCCCTCCCCTCTCACCCCACTTTCCTCGTCACCTCCCCAAGGGCCCTTCTCCACCATTCCATGCCTCGTTCTTTCTTTTTTCCTTTCCCCGTTCCCCGTTGCCCAGAAAAGCCAAGAAAACAGCGTCACAAATTGCGGCCTCTGCCGATGAACCCATCGTCAACAGCCACCCTTTCCTCTCTGAAGGTCTGGGTTACCTAAACCCACACGAACATGATTGATCATGAGCATGTGTAAGTTGCCGTTTCTGCATTTTTATTTTTAGCTGCCCCGTTATCGTTGGAGGATCGATCGGCTCTCTGTCTTGGCCTTGGCTGTCTTGGCCTTTTTTCTCTTGGCGCCCAGAAAGCTTCTTTCCATCGCGGTATCTCCTTTCTATTTGCATCGGCCGGCCTGTCCCAATCGCCAAGCCCCTGCTCTCGCTGGCTGTCCGTCTTGAGTCCGCCCCGAGCCTTTCTTGTCATCCCTGCGCCCAGTCCTGTTCCTCAGCGCCTCCTTCTCGCCAAGAGTCGCCAAGCCCGCGGCCCAAAGCGAAGCATAACTGACGTTGGACAGCTCTTGATGGACTCCAGAATGACGTGTATGTATCTCCTTGTCCCGTATTCTTTTCTCCCCATCTCGTCGCCTGCTGGCCCTGCCGACTGTTCTCGCATCTACCCGACCGACCGACGACTTTTGCTGCTGCTGCTATCACCATTTTTTGCCTCGGCCCAAGCGACAACCAAGATGCATCGAATCTCACGATTTGCGTCTACGGTCTTTGCCCAGCCATCCTGCTGGCTCTCCTCTGGCTCATTGAGCCGAGGGTTACCTTATTTGCCGGCGAACGCAGGCTGCCGATTGCTATCCTCGCGTGCAGAGCTGCCCTCCCACAATAATCACGCAAATAAACAGACGCGATGCGAAATGACAATACGCCTTGTTGTGCTCGGAATTTTCCGCATGCCCTCATTTCACTCCGATTGGAGCGGCAGCCCCCCCATTCTCTGGAGAACTTCAGGTCCACACACCAAATCCCCGCAAGGCCGCGTCGCCAAGCCAGCCAAGCTTTTCTTGGCTAACCCAAGCCTATGGATCCGGCGAAAACAGGGCAGCTTCACCTCGCTGTAGCGGCATCAATCGCCGAGACGGGCGCGGCGTCGCACAAATGGCTGTCATGCAGTCTCAAGTTCTTCAAAGCTGACCTTTTCCGTCTTTCCTGCAAATAGCCTTTTATTTAGTGACCCCGTCTGGTCGGGCAAGGATACCATTCCCAGCACCATCATCCGGAATCTTACCGCGCTTTGGGTCAGTCATATTACAGCATCCGTCGGGCTCGTCTAACATTGCACACAACAGAAGGATATCGCATACAACGACGACGTGACTGACAACCTGACCGTCCTCACGTCCAAGTATACCGCAACCGACAACGGCGTGCTGCAGGGTCTGCTCTACGTGCCAGACCTTGCCAAGGATGATCCTTGTGTCGATTACGCCCGGCAATTTGTGCCCGACTCCGCCGTCCATCAGTCCGATCTCCCCCCCACCAACTACAACCTCATCGCTGTCGCTCCGTGGTTCAATGACAGCTGCACAAAGGCCTACCTTGCCTCTGCACGTGTCGACCCATTGCGTGCCTTTCTCTTCTACATACCCACCGACGATCTGTCAAAGCCTCCAGACGCGGATGACGACGTCTGGGACCTCGGCGACGGCGGGAGCTGGAAAGCCGAGAACCACTATCCCATCTTTGCCGTCTCCGGCGCGCTCGGCAGCGAAATGATGTATCAGCTGAGCCTGTACTCGGGCAACGTGTCGGAGGTGCCCAACGGCGACAACATCAGCATCCTCTACAGCCCCGCCTCATCCGACTACATCCGGATATGGACCCGGCTCACAGTCAAGACGCCGACGGGGCTGCCCGACGTGTGGGTTTTTGTGCTCGCGATTATCGGCGTCGTGCTGGCCGTGATCCTGCTCACGACCCTCCTCATGCATGCCATTTGGCGGCGCCGTCGAATATCACTTGGACGACGTGTCAAGGCGGGCGAGGTCAACCTCGAGATTATGAATATCCGACGCTTGACTGTCCCCTCCTGCCATGTCAACAAGTTTCCCCTGTTTACGTACAGCTACGACCCACCACAGTCACCGCCGCCGACGAGCGTGCCGAGCTCACCCACTGCCATGGCTGTTGGCGCTGCGTCCCCCACCATAACTGCCTCGCATCTGCTCTCGCGCCAGTCGACAAATCTGGAGGTGGCAACTGCCGCAGACGACCTCACTGCTCTCTCCAGCACTCTCAGCGCACAGAGTCCTGGCGAAGGTGGCGGTGAGACAAAGAGCCGCAATCTAGTCAAGGCGTCCATGTTTCCGCCATCCAGCAGGGCCGCTTTTTCGGCAGTTGCCTCTGTGGTGGGCGACCTGGACTACCAGCCAATGTGCCAGATCTGCCTGGAAGACTTTCAAGACCGGGTCACGATCATCCGCGAGCTTCCGTGCGGGCACATCTTCCACCCGGACTGCATAGACGAGTTTCTGTGCCAGATCAGCTCGCTCTGTCCGCTGTGCAAGGCGTCCATGCTCCCAAGAGGCTACTGCCCGCCCATTACGAATGCCATGGTGCGCCGAGAGCGCGCCATTCGGCGGCTGCGGGAGCGGGTGGACGTGGTGGTCTCGGACGACGAGACCGCGCATGGGCGAATCCACGGCTGGGGGTCTTTGAAGAGGCGCTTTCACCACTCGACACTCCGCTTTCCGTCAGCACCTGGTGCTGGGCCCACAACTTCCATCGAGCTTCAGTCCCGGTCCAAGCCTACGACACGACAACAAGGCCAGCGTGCCATGGGTGTCTCCGAGGCGACTCGCAGACGAATGTGCGAATTAGCACAGGCAGACGCCGATGGAGAAGAGACGGACATGCCAAGGTGTAAGTTTTTGAGGAGCGAGCGGTTCGGATTGTTCAAAGGGGCTAACCGTGTTGCCGTGCACACAGGGAAAGAAATTCGGCGAAAGGTGTTTCCAGGGTTCTTCTGATGTCGAAGTTGGCGAGACGCATACCCATTTGATTTGCATTTTTTCAGACGCCATGTTACGAGCGGGAGTTTTTGAGCATCTCTTTCTGTCATTTATACGGTGTTGGCACGCACGGAAAAAGGGTCTGGGACAGCGGGAAGGCGGCGGCGTACAGCACGGATCATAAAACATGAAGCACGAATACCATTGCGTACGGTATATGGGCAGCTCACGTCCACAATCTCACGAACACGGGGGGCCAGTCATGGCGGCGGCTAGACTAGACGAGAGGCAGCTGCAGCAATAGAGCAGCAGCACATTCCACAGCGATCAGGCGCCGACTGCACGGCGCTGTGCCGTATATGTATTATTGGTTGAATTCATGGGACCCGTTCCTCGTTTTCAAAGCCCGACAACGCCGACCTTTTCCATCGTCCCACGACGAAATGCAAGACAGAAAGCACAGAAACAAAACGTGCAACGGGCAACGGGCAACGTGCAGGCACGGCTACTCCTCGTCGGCCTCTTCGTCCCAGGCCTCCTGTTCCTTCTTGATCAGCGCGGCCATTTCGGCCGGCGGGAAGATGCTGCTGTCGAGCTCCGACTGGCGCGGCACGCGGCGCAGCCGCTCGTCGTCAAAGACGGTGCCGATGCTCTCCATCCAGCGCCGTCGCCGCTCCATCAGCAGCCGGGTCATGTCGCCGATGCCGGGCCGCGCGGTGCCGGCCCCGGCCGCACTGCCGCCGGCCCCCCCGGCCCCGGCTCCGGCTCCGGCTCCGGCACCACCGGCGCCCGGCCGCTTCCCCTTTTTCGACTTGCCCATCGTCCGCGTCCGCTTCAGATAGGCCACCTGCACCTGGCCGTCCAGGTCCTCCAGGATGGTCTGGTACTCCTGGTACGCCATGCGCTCCTTGACCAGCTCGGCCAGCCGCGCCTTGCGCGCCCCGTTCATCAGCATCTGCTCCCGCAGCTTCGACTGCAGCAGCCGCAGCCGCGCCGCCACCTCGTCGTCGTAGTGCCCGTCGTAGTCGGCCGTCAGTAGCGGATCCACCGCCACGCCGCTCCCCCCGCCACCGTTCGCCGCGCCGCTGCCGTTCGCCGCCCCGGACCCGTGCCCGTTCGACCCGCCGCTGCCGCTGCCGTTGCCGTTGCTGCTGCCGCCATGGCCGCCGCTGCCGCCGCCATTGTTGTTGCTGCCGCCGCTGCCGTTGTTGCTGCTGCCGCCACCGCCGCCACCCACACCGTTGCCCGTGCCGTTCATCGACAGCCCGCTGGCCGCGTCCGGAAACGGCAGAAAGCCAATGTGGCGCAGCTCCTGCTTGATGCGCTCGTCCACCTGCGTGTAGTCCAGCTTGGGGTGCGTGGCCTTTTTCCACGTCTCGGACGCCGACTCGGGCATCAGCGTCGCCACCGGCAGCGCCCGCTCGCCGCCCTCGCCGTTCTGCGACTCGCCCGCCGGCCCGTCGGTGCCGTTGATGCTCGTGTCGCCGACGCCGCTCATGGACACGTCCCCGTTGCCGTTGGCACTGTCGCCGGTCGCCGCTGCCGGCGCGCGATGCTCCGGCCGCATCGCCTGCAGCAGGCGCGAGAGCAGCGGCCCGACGGACAGCCGGTCGGTCTCGGCCACTTCGTCCGTCATGGCGTCGATGGTGCCGCGCGGCTGGTTTGGCGGCAGCCGCTTGTCGTGGGCCGCGGCCGGCGGCGACGAGTCGATGGCCATGGCGCCGTCCTCCTCGGCCCATATGTCGGTATAATGCTTCTTGCCGCGCTTAGGAATGTGAAAGGGCGTGACGTGGTCGCCGCGCTCGCGCAGAAAGGCCAGGTCCTCCTCGGTAAAGGGACGGAAGTACGGCTCGATGTAGCTGGAGAAGGTGGAGAAGTTGATCTGGTTCGACGGCTTGGCATTGCTAAAGTCCTTGTCCGGGGGGTCGCCGGCGATCAGGTCGGCCAGGTCCGACTTGGGATACACGGCAACCGAGTAGATCTCCTTGATCTCGTCCTCGGTCATGCCGCCCCTGACTGTGCGCACCTCGTAGACGGTCGGGTCGGGGAACGTGGACGGGTCCTCGCCAAAGGTTTGGTTCTGCGGCACCGGGCGCGGCGGAGGTGCGCCGTCGTCAGACGACTCGGACTCGGACGAGCTGTCGTCGGCAGCCTCCACCTTGGTCTTGTCGTCGACCTCCATGGCGCTGGGCGTGGCTGCACGTCAAGAGAGCAGTGTCAGTACGGACAGGAGAACAGGGACGGGAGTAGCTGGACAACGCACCGGTGACAACCTCTTGCGCAGCCGAGCCTTCGGGCGCCTTTCTCTTCTTCTTGTTCGCTCGCCGCTGGTGGTCTTCGTCGTTGGCCTCGCGCTGCAGCCGCTCCTCCTCGCGGCTGCGCTCGGCAGCCAGGTCGTCCATGCGCGTGCGACGGCTCTGCGACAACAGCCGCATGCCCCGGTCGTAGCTGCTGCCCCGGTCGTCAGATATGGCCTGAAGCCGCTTCAGCCGTGTGACAATGCCGTCGATCGACTTGTAGTCGGGGATGCTCGTGCCGGCGCCGGTGCCCGAGTCCACTAGGTCGTCGTATGCGAGATTGCGAAACACCTCGAACCGCAGCTCCAGGTACTCGAGGTCCTGTCCTTGTATTTCGGGCAGGCTGGCCGTCGCAGCCGGAGGGGCTACGCTCGACGGCGTTGTATTTCGGGAGCGCTGGCGTGCCAGCGGGCCGTTGGCCTTTTTTCCGTGGCCTTGCGGGGCGGGCATTTCGGACAGGAGGGAGAGGGAAGGTGGAGGGAGAAGAGGGTGAAGAGGGAGTGAGGTGACGAGGGCCGACTAAGAATGATGGAAGGTAGAGATAAAGGCCGAATGGCAGAGTGCGCAATCACACACACAGGCACACGCCGGTGCGGCGAGACGTAAAGCTATGAGTCGCGTGCCACAGACATCTAAGAACCTGCAGCTACTCTGCAAGACGGCGTGTACGGCTAGGAGCGTGGTCACGGTGGCGTCGGGGCTGCCTTGTCGCGCACTGAGTTGATGATGCCAGAGCCGCCCGCTTTCTTGCGCCAGGCACGGAGAAGCGAAATGCCGATGTCTGCTTATGTAATCTTATATAGTCACGTGTGGTTCGTAGGCACGTGCACTGTGTCTGCATTGCAGTGGCCTTTTTTTGCCTCGTCGAAATACGATACATTTTGCTAAGCCTCTCCTCCTGCCACTTTCGCTGCTGCCTCAGCCCTGCGTCTGCGGATCTCCGTGCTGCTGATCTTGGTGTCGAAGCTGCCAGACGCGACGCCCTCGTCGGCAGCCATGTCGGCGGCCAGCTCGTCGGCGGTGAGCACGTCGACCTCGAACACGTCGAGCGGCAGCCAGCCGAGCGCGGCGCGCTTCTGGTTGACGGCGCGGCCACCGGATCGGGTCTCGGCCGAGACGACGAGACAGCCGATGTCGGGGCGGAGGATTGTGGGGCCGTACGCGTCGGCGATGCGGACGCACTGCACGGTGATGGAGCCGTTGCGAAAGGAGGCGCGAAAGTCGCCGGCGCTGTGCTCGTCGATGTCGGGCCCGATCTTTTCCTCCCAGCCATCGCGCGCGAGCTCGAGGAGCGAGGCGAGAAAGTACACGACGTTGCGGGCGCGCTCGTCCCAGGGCTGGACGTACTCGGCGAACTTTTTGTTGCGCAGCATCTCGTCGTCTGTGATGCCGATGACGTACTCGCAGGCCGGCCCGGACCAGGGCGTCGGCACGCTGAGCAGCAGGGCGCCGGCCGTCAGCAGCAGCTTGTGGCCCGGGTGCAGGTGGTCAAAGGTGCCGCCGAGGCAGACGCAGGCGTGGCCCCGCGTGGGCAGGTGCATGATGCGCGAGGCCGGCGTGGCCGTGCCCGAGCCCGAGCCCGAGCCCGACGCCGCTCCGCCGCCCAGACGCATGGTCAGGCCGCCGGCCACGGCCACGAGCTGGTCGTCGGCAAGGCGCTGCACGGTCTGCGCAAATTTGATGTACAGCGCGTGGAGCTGCAGGCCGGCCTCGCTCTGCACGTAAAACACGCGGTTCCACGGGTGGTAGGCGGCGGCAAACGAGGGCAGGTCGACCACCACCGTGTTGTTGGGCTCGATGATGGGCAGAAAGTCGGGGAACGTCCGGCTGCCGCCGTGGTCCAGCAGCACCACCCGCACGTCCACCGAGCCCGGCCCGCCGTCCATGTCCGTCGCCGCGTCCAGCCGGCCGCACAGCACCGCGATCATCGTGTAGAGGCCCGCCAGCAGCGCCGTCGTGTCTGGCCACACCAGCTCCCTGGCCTCCTGCGACGACCCACTCAGCCACGGCGCCGCCACCGCCACGATCAGCGTGGCCGCCTTGTCGGCACGCTTCGTCTTGGCCAGTGCCATCTCCAGTGCCGGCCGGTACGCGGCGCCCAGCGAGGCTCGGCTCATGGGCTCCGGTGGCGCCGGCAGCAGCAGCAGCGACGGCAGGTGGTCGCGCTTTTCGACACCCATTGTTTCCTCAGCTTTGGTGGATCAGGCTAGCACGAGCCCATACGTCATAGACGCGAGAGAAGGTTGTTCTGCTCGACTCGTTCGCTGGTCTAAACCGGAGCTGTTCCCTCACAAGGTCAATCGATACGGTCCGCAGGACATGGATATTTCACTCCGCCACCAGGTCAGATGGGCGAATTATGGCAGAGCATGCAGAAGCGTATGTGCTGCATTCAGATATATTGCATTCTCTTGACAGCCCTGCTTAACAGCCGGCATGCTTTTGGACGTCAATGAACTGCGGGGAACATCACGTGATGAGTCTTTCACCAACGGCCGGATGAATACGTCAGCAGTCACGTGTCGTATACCTCTCACCGCGGCAGAGACACAACCAAGACACGCGTTTCTCCGATCTTGGTACAGACTCACCTGAGGATCCGGATAAAAGACACTGCGTGATTTTGTGATGCTGCGATTCTGTGATGCGGCGCGCTGCTTCACGACATGCTGTGCGCACGAGCACTAGCAGTCTCGGAGCGCATCTACGACAGCCGGTGCCATGAAACAGCCCGAAGACGGAGGCGGCCGGAGTGGGCGACCTCGACCTCGCTCACCTCGCTCCACGAGAAACGTCCAAGACATGGCGTTTGTGCAAGGAGGCCAGACGACGCTGCTGTCGACCCTATCTGCATGTGCCCAAAACAGACGACCCCATTGGCGAGAGCGAGCCGGGTGGGGCAGGGGGCGATCGCACAGGCGATCCCAGCCTCGCTCCTGCCTGCCAGTACGCAAGCACGCCTCGTGGCAGCCCGCTAGTTTAGGGCGCGTCTGCTGATGCTCCCACGTCGCCAGAGCAGCCCTGCCGTTGGACAGAGCACCAACGCTGGCAGTTGGGCGCGTAGCCACAGGAGGCTGGTTCGTTGCAAATGGTTTACGCACGCGGTGCCTCTATTGGCCAATGGCTGCAGACGGCGCCGGAGCCTACACTGATTCTGCATTCCACCTGTTGGCCGAGGACGACTACAGGCGATATTTCGCCGGAGGCGATCAAGGGGACAATAACGAGGGTCGGAGAGATCTTCAGCCACCGCTGCCTCACCTTGCCTGTCTGCTGTCTGGCGTCTGTGTTGCCTCTCTAGCTCCGCTACAGCTCTCCTCGCGCCGGCTTGTCTGGCGACGTATAAGAATGAGCGTGTTCGAGCACAACCCGACAGGGTCAAGCGACCATTGTCCAATAGTTTTCATGGTCAAGAGACATGCTCGTCGGCTATATACTCGTGCCATCCTCTTCCCCTCGTCCTCGTGCTGCAGTCTTGTGTATCTGTTCTTTCAGTTTCTTTTCTTTTATTACCCCCCCCTGTCTGTCTTCCAAGTGTCTCTCCTCACTCACACACACCTGCTCCAGTCCTGTCATAGCCCTCCCCCATATATACATAAACGGCAAACTGCTCTCTCCTCGCTGAGATAGCAATGAGAGAGTACCATGGTTTCTCTTGGTGGTAACATTATGCCACCGAGCATGGACAACAAACTGATTTTTGCCGGGCTGGCCGTGACGCTGTCTGCTGCCATTGGCCTGACCAAACTCTCTACGTCCTTTCGTGGGAAGGGCAAGCCGGACGAGGTGCAGCCCAGCCTGGTCAAGTCGATCGTTCTGTTCTGCTACTCGTGCTTCATCAAGCCGCACGGCGGTGGTGGAGACGGCACGCAGCAGGATGCGCTGGAGAGCTTCTACCAGACGCAGGCCGGCGTCTACGACGTGACGCGCAAGGCCCTGCTCAAGGGCCGCGAGGACATGCTGGCCCTGGTGGCGGCCCAGCTGGCCTGCCGCACCGAGGGGGAGGCGCCGGCGGCCAAGAAGGGCAAGAAGGCCGCGGCTGTCGCGAGAGCCAATGCGGCCCCGAAGCGCGTCTGGGTCGACGTCGGCGGGGGCACGGGCTGGAACATTGAGGCCATGTCGGCGTACGTCGACGTGCCCGAGTTCTTCTCGAGCGTGTACCTGGTCGACTTCTCACCGTCCCTGTGTGCGGTGGCGCGAAAGCGCTTCGCCCGGCTCGGCTGGACCAATGTGCACGTCATCTGCGAGGATGCGCGCCGGTTCCGCCTCGAGGACTACGAGGCCGATCGCGCATCAGCGACGACGCCGGCCACCAGCGGCTACTTCTCGTTTGACCGGCCCGGCCACGGCGGCGCCGACCTGATCACCATGTCCTACAGCCTGTCGATGATTGTGCGTGTCTGCCCCCCCCCCCCCCCCCCCCCCCCCCCCCCCCCCCCCTCCTGCTCCCCCCCGCCCTGCTG
>JANSMH010000356.1:0-22523 GCA_029299595.1 Grosmannia serpens
GCCAAGCAGACTCCCGACTTTGAGCGCACGTGCACCGTCACGGTCAACGAGGGCTTCACCAGGGACGAGGTGCTGATGAATCTCGACCATTTCGACGACCTTCTTGCACATCATCTGCACCCCCACAGGGCCTGGCCCTTGTTTCATCCCTGTATGGCATTTGCCTCCAGCCAGCCAGCTTCGTGCGCACGTGACCCGCATCATCGAACAGCTAAGATTAGTGCGCTGCCTAGAACGACAGTGGACTCCGCCGGGGGAGATCACCCATTGATTGGCCTCTGCGGTCATTTTAACCTGCCAACTCGTCTCCCATTCCTGACCATCGCCCCCTTCGCTCGGAAGCTTCGCCTCTATTCCATTCCAGTCCCGCGCAGCTTGACCTCTCTATTTAGCCATTCCTTTCCCCCTTTTCCCTCCAGCGCTTCCTCTCTCTTTCCAGACAAACAGAGCACGTCCGATGAACCGTCCTGCGCATCGATCCAGGAGCCGCCGATAGCTGCTTTTAGCTCTTTCCCCTCTTTTTCTTGTTCTTTCTTTCTTTTTTTTTTTTTTTTCTTCTTTCCTTGCCCCTCGACCGTTCTCGCGCGCGCCCGACAAAGCCCTCCCCTGCCTGCCGACGAGCCATGCTGCTACGACCATGGATCGCGACGATGTCTCCATCTCCTCGTCGGCCGCCGCGGCGACCATAGGCGCAATGGCCCCGACGCCGCTCGCGCGCTCCGTCTCGCAGCAGTCGGCCGCGTCCAGCCGCAGCCACCGGTCGCGGCGCACCGCCAGCCAACGGGGCAGCAGCCGTGTGCGCATTGGTGTGTCCGGCCTGTCCGGCCTGTCCGGCCTGCCCGGCCTGCCCGGCCTGCCCGGCCTGCCCGGCCTGCCCGGCTCGACGACGTCCAGCGGCAGCGCCAGCGTCACCTCGGACGACAACAAGTCGCTGACGTCGTTTCCGTCCTTCTCGCCCGAGCTGCCGCCCCTGTCGTCGGCCACGCGACCGCGGCTCATGGCCGGCCCGACGTCCTCCAACACCTCGCTCGTCGACAGCCTGCTCAGCACCGGACTGCCGCCGCCGCCCATGGTGTCGGCCTCGGCCCCGACCGTCAGCTCGATCGCGTTTGCCTCGACCTCGGGCTCCTCCTCCCACTCCTCCTACTCCTCGACGGCGGCGGCCGCCACCGCGGCTGCTGCTGCTGCTGCTGCTGTCGCCGCCGCCCGCAGCGCCCTCTTCGACGACACGCCGCCCCTGCCCAGCGGCCGCGTGCTGCCCGGGTCGCTACACCTGACCGACGACGCCCACCTGGCGCGGCTCATTGGCAAACACGGGGCGGTGGCGCTGGTGCGGCAGCTGGCCGAGGACCTGGCCGCGCGCGACGCCCAGGTCACGGCGCTGCGGGCGCGGGCGGCCGACCGCGAGCGCTTCCTGCGCAAGATGGTGCAGGAGTGCGGCGGCCTCTCCAGCCTCGACGTCGAGACGCGTCTGCGGTCCATGGAACACGAGCAGGAGGCGCGGCTGCGGAGCCAGAACGAAGCTGCGGCTGCGGCGGCTGCTGCTGCTGCTGCTGCTGCTGCTGCTGCTGCTGCAGGCACAAACGGTGAGGCCGGTGCCCACGGCCACTCGTCGCGATCGGCTTCTCTCGCTTCGCGTCGCGTGTCCGACCTCGTGAGCGATGCCATGGCCGACGAGAACAGTCTCGGCCTCTACCAGACCGCGTCCGACCGAGACGGCAACGACGTCCATCCGTTTGCACCCTATGGCACGGCGACGATCCGGGCTGCCAGCCGGAGCACCAGCGCCAGCAGAGGAGCCACGCCGACGACGGCATCCAATGCCGGCACGACCAGAGGCTGGAAGGACTACCTGTGGGGAGGCACGACCAAAAGGTCCAGCCAGGCCGGCAGCGTCAACGGCGACAACGTGTCGGTCTCCTCGTCGCAGCAGCAGAACAGCGGCCCGTCGACCGTGGTGCGTGCCCGTCAGGCGCCCGGCAGCGATCGTCGCACGGTCCTCGCCGACGACGTGTTCCGCCCGCCGCTGTCTGCCGCAGCCGAGATCGAGACGGCCGCGTCGGCGCCGGCGCGGAAGGCCTCTCTCGCCAGCATGGCGCTGCGGCTGGTCGGCGCTGGCGGCAGCAACAACGGCAACGGCAACGGCAACGGCAACGGCAACAGCAACGGCAACGGCAACGGCAACGGCCATACCGAGGTGGCTCGCGGACGTACGGGCCCGGCCAGCTCGTCGATGCGCTCACCGGGGCGATCCTCGCGTGCGGTCACGCTGCAGGTGGGCGGAGTGCCCCCCAAGGGCGGCCCGCGTTCGCTGATGACGATGCGGCGGACGGCATCGGCGCTGTCGGTCCGCGGCGGCGTGTCGGCGCCACAGCACATTCCCGGGGCGCGAGCCGGCGGTGCGCACATGCCGGAGCGCTGGGGCGAGATGAGCGAGGCGACGCCCAACGGCAGCGGCGGCAACGGGCTTGTGCAGTCGGAGACGTACGGCCCCGTGGAGATGGACATGATCCTGCCGCTCGAGGTGCAGCCGCCAACGCTGACGCACATGTACCACCGGTACAACCGCGACGGCTACCTGATCGACCGCTTCGGCTTCATCTACGACCAGCGGCGCAAGCGGCGACAGCGCGAGGCCGCCCAGATGGCGCGGCTGATGAAGCGGCGCAGCCGGCACTCGGAGACGCTCAGCATGGGCCGCTCGGGGCGGTCGACGCCGGCCTCGCTGCGGCTGCCGGGCGAAGAGGACGTGGACGACGAGGAGGAAGGCGTGGAGGACGGCAGCGTCGACGGCAGCGGACGGCCGCTGAGCCCGACGGCGACGCTGGACGACGTGCTGCTGCACGAGGGGGTCGACGGCAAGGACGGCAGGGACTGCCGAGACGTGCAGCCGAAGCGGTGGCAGGACTATCTCAAGATTGCCACGTTCCCGACGGAACTGCTGTCGCACACACCGGCCACGAGCGACACGCACGTCCAGGTGATTACCGACGACGACGACGGCGCGAGCCATGCGAGTGCGAGCGACATGGGGCCCAAGTCGCCGAGGCTGATGACGTCGGACGGGAGAGGGTTTGCGCCATCGACGACGGCCACGACGACGACGACGACCACGGGACTGGACACGGACTCGATCGTGTCGGGGACCACGGCAGCCACAAGAGACTCGTCGCGACAGCGGTCGGGACAGATGCAGCTGACGGTGACCGCGAGTGCGACCAAGCAGCAGCAGCAGCAGCAGCAGCAGCAGCAGCAGCCGGACGAGGTCGACAGCAAGGTGGCCACGCTGGTGATGGAGGACGTGGAGCCGGTGCGGCTGCTGCTGCAACAGCTGAGCGAGCTGCACGACGCGCTGCAACGGGAGCGGACGGTGCGGTGGAACGAGTTTCTGCGCAAGGTGCGAGCCGAGCGACGGCGCGAGAGCGAGGCGGCGGCGGCAACGGCAGCAGCAGCGGCCGAGGCGCGGTTCCTGCGGGCGGCGGCGGTGATGCCGGAGACGCGGCTGGCGGACGGCGAGATTGTCGGCGTGGCCGGGCTGGGCAACAAGGGCAAGCTGGGCCGGGCCAAGTGGAACGAGTTCCGGGCGCTGGTTCTGGGCGGGATTCCGGTGGCGCTGCGAGCAAAGATCTGGGCCGAGTGCACGGGAGCGACGAGCCTGCGAATTCCCGGGGGGTATGAGGCGCTGGAGAGGGGGATCGGGGGGGGGGCCGAGCCGGTCGAGGGGGGGAGGTCGGTGGAGGCGGTCGAGGGGGCCGAGGCGGTCGAGGGAGCCGAGGGCGCCGAGAGAGCCGAGAGAGCCGAGGGAGTCTTGGGAGCCGAGGGAGCCTTGGGAGCCGAGGGAGTCGAGGGAGTCGAGGCGGGCGAGGGCGTCCAAAAGGTGGCCGGCGTGGACAACGACATCCTGGTGCAGATCGAGGCGGACATCCACCGGACGCTGACGGACAACATCTTCTTCCGGACGGGCCCGGGGGCGACGAAGCTGCGGGCGGTGCTGCTGGCGTACGCGCGGCGCAACCCGGAGGTGGGCTACTGCCAGGGCATGAACCTGATCGCGGCGAACCTGCTGCTGGTGACGCCGTCGGCGGCGGACGCGTTCTGGCTGCTGGCGAGCATCGTGGAGACGATCCTGCCGGCGGGCTACTACGACCACTCGCTGGCGGCGAGCCGGGCGGACCAGCAGGTGCTGCGCGGCTTCGTGGCCGAGGTGCTGCCGCGGCTGTCGGGCCACCTGGACGCGCTGGCCATCGACCTCGAGACCATGACGTTTCCGTGGTTCCTCAGCGTCTTCACCGACTGTCTCAGTGCCGAGGCGCTCTTCCGGGTGTGGGACGTGGTCTTCTGTCTCGGCGACGGCAGCGCCTTCCTCTTCTCCGTCGCCCTGGCCCTGCTCAAGCTCAACGAGGCCGCCCTGCTGCGCTGCGACACGCCCGCGGCCGTGTACACGTACATCAACCACCAGATGACCAACCACGCCATCAGCATCGACGGGCTCGTCCAGGCCTCCGAGGCCCTGCGCCGCCTCGTGCGCCGCGACGACGTCGACGCCCGCCGCGCCCGCGCCATCGACGCCGACCGCCTGCTCGTCGCCCAGCGCGCCGCCGCCCTGGAGGCCGTGCAGGCCGCCCGCCGGGAGAGGGCCGCGCGAGAGGAGGCCGCAGCCGCGACGACGGCCTCGGTCGACGCTGGGCCGGTCGGCGTCGAGGCCGTCGGCATCACGGCCGTCGGCATCGAGCCGGCCATCGACTCCTGAACGCTGCAGGAAGCGATTGTGTGTGGAGCGCGGCGTGTGGAGCGCGGTGTGCAGGAGCATATCCTGACGGTCGTTTCGGACTTTTTCTTTGTATTCTAGATGTCCATTTCTGTTTCTCTCCGATACCCTTTTACACTTGTGCAAATAGAGTTCTGCCGGTTCTGTTTATGGAGGAGTGTGTGCACGCGGACGAGCAGATGGAAGGAGCGTCCGGGTGGAGGAGTGTGCACGCGGAGGGGCGTCCAGGTGGAAGGAGCGTTTTGAGCAACGGAAGGACCGTCTCAGCCACGCACGTGCCCAACAGGTCTCTTCGCATCTTTGCATCCTCGCTTCTAAATACATATGCCCAACACCAGAAACGCCGTGCCACCCACCCCTCACTTCACCTTGCTCATAATCGTCTCGGGCCCGCGCTCGACGTAGATCTGCGCGGCGCGCGCCTTGACGGCGTTGAGCATGCTGCGGTCAAAGTCGTCGCGGACGCGCAGCACGGCCTCGACCCAGCCGATCTGGAGGTCCCAGTAGGCGGTCTTGAAGGCGGCAAACGTGTCGGGCAGCTGCTCCCGGGGCGCGGTGAGCAGGGCGAGGAACTGCTCCATGACGCGCCAGGTCTGCTTGAGGCCGGCGACGAGCTCGGGGTTGGCGGTGCCGGCCGCGGCCGCGGCCCCAGCGCCTCCTCCTCCTCCTCCTCCTCCTCCGGGCGCGGCACCGCCGCCGCTGAGCGACTCAAACATGTCGAACACGGTGGCCACGTCGGCAAAGATCTGGTCCTGGAAGGGGTCGGCGCGCCGCAGGCGGGCGCCCTTGTTGCGCACGGCCAGCAGGTAGCGCGTCAGCAGGGTGTCGGACAGGATCTCGACAAAGACGTCGACGAGCGAGTGGTGCAGCACCTGGCGGTAGTCGGCGACGTACTCCTCCAGCGTGGCCACCATCTGCTTCATGGCCGTGCCGCCGTACCAGCGCGGCCCGGTGAAGAAGTCGGGCATGACGCCGCGGAAGTCGACGGCAAAGACGAGCTCGGCAAAGCGGCCCATGCACCACGTGCTCAGGTCGACGTAGCCGTCGCGCAGCGCCGCCATCTCCACGTCGACGCGCTGCTCGACAAACTGCGGCGACACCAGCGGCTCCAGCTTGTCGCGGAAGCTCGACAGGTACGCCAGCCGCGGCAGCCCCGTCGCCGCGTCCTCGCCGTCGTCGATGCACGCGATCTGGTCGTTGGCCGTCGCCACCAGCCAGTCCTGCAGCGCCTGGAAGCCCTCCAGCTCCGGCACCCGCCCGGCCTCCTCGTACGGCCGCGCCTCCTCGTCCAGCATCGTCTGCACCGCCTGCTGCCGCGTCCGCAGCCGCACAAACATGGCGTCCACCACGCCCTCCACCACGTCCGCCCGCTGCGAGTTGGCCGCCACGTCGATCTGCTCCCGCAGCATCCGCCACAGGTCCACCAGGTTGCGCGTCCGGAAGTACCCGTACTCGTCCTGGTCCAGGTTCGAGCCCGCCGTGCCGCTGCCGCTGCCGCTGCCGCTGCCGCCCCCGCTGCCGCTGCCGCTGCCACTACCATTGCCGCTGCCGCTGCCGCCCGCCTCCGCCGTCGCCCGCTCCGCAAAGTCCTTGCGCTCCTGCTGGCCGATGCGCTCGATCCACTCGTCCAGGAACTTGATGATCAGCTGCCGGAACTCGCGCACCAGCTCCGGCGCCCGGTTGTCCAGCACGTGCGGCGCCAGCTCCGCGTCGTCCGCCCCGAAGCCCAGCTTCTGCATCTTCTTGTAGTACTTGTCCGGCCAGTTGATGATCTCCAGCGTGTGCGCCGAGCTCGCCTGCGGGTCGTCCACCAGCCCCAGCAGGAAGCCGTGCATCAGGTCGTGGTAGATGCCCGTGTACGTCTTCATGATGTGCCACTTCTTCGGCATCAGCGGCGCCATGCCCAGCCGCACCGCGTTCAGGTCGTTGAAGAACCACCGCAGCTCCTTCTCCAGCCGGCTCGGGTCCTCCAGAAACGCCTCCCGGCTCTGCGCAAACTGCGCCTCGCCAAACGCCCGGATCGCCTGCAGGAACTTGTCCTTGTACCCGCGCACCGCCCGCGCCCCGTCCGCGATGCCCTGGAAGCGCGACGCGATCTCCTTGTGGTCGCGCATCGCGTCCTGCAGCGCCTGCACCCGCTGGTCGCTCGTCTCCTCCGCCTCGATGATCAGCGCGAACCGCACCACCAGGTTGTTGTTCTCCGACGTCACCAGGCTGATCAGGCTCGTCGCCACCAGGCCCACGTGCTCGTCGAACCAGTCCACCGCCCCGTCCAGCCGCTCAAAGTAGTCCTCCAGCGTCGACTGCAGGCTCGCGTCGTCCGCCCGCTGGATCTGCTCCATCGCGTCGTCCCGGATGTTGCGCAGCTGCGTCAGCTCGTAGTGGATCGCCAGCAGGTTCGGCATGTTCTCCGCGTCCGCGTCGTCCGCCTGCAGCATCGCCTCCACCGCCCCCAGCCGCTCGTTGAACGTCTCCAGGTTGTGCCGCATCGCCTCCACCGCCGCAAAGTTGCGCTGCGCCTGCGACACCAGGTTGATCGTCGCAAAGTCCTTGATCATGTTCTGGCTCTCCGAGCACAGCTTGTCGATCTGCATCATCTCCTCCTTGATCTGCTGCACCGCCTTCTGCCCTTCCGTCAGCCCCGTCATCCCGCTCTGCGTCGTCTCCAGCTGGTCACGCAGCCCCGCCCGCAGCTGGCTGTCCACCGCCGCCTTCTTGCGCGCAAACTCCAGCTTGAGCGTCAGGATCTTGTCCAGGTCGTCGGGGTGTCGCAGCAACTCCGCCAGCTTGACCGCCGGGCCGTCCATGGCTGCTGCTAAAAAAAAGGGGGGGGGGGGGGGGGGGTGAAGGCGGGGGTCGTCTCGTGTTTGCCGTCGGCCTTTTGTCTGTGTCTTTTCGTGCTCAATCTCAATCAGACCATCGCCTGCGAGGCCGTGGTCGTAGCTATTCGTGGTTGTCTCTCGCTCGAATAGCTCAAAGTGGCTGGACACATCGAACAGGAGGCGTGTCACGTGATCTCTTATCGTATCAGGTCGAAGCACGTGACCAGCCTTCAGCACAAGCTTCCCAAATCGCGCCGTCTCCCCCTCGACGCTCTAATTGCTCTATCTTCTTTCTCTACCTCTACTTCAGCGTCACCAGCTCCTCCGCGCTCGTCGGGTGGATCGCCACCACATTGTCAAAGTCCTTCTTGGTCGCCCCCATCTTGATGGCCACGCCAAAGCCCTGCAGCATCTCGCCGCTGCCCAGCCCGAGAATGTGCAGCCCGACCACCTTCTCCTCCGGACCGACCGTCACCAGCTTATACGCCGTCGGGCCCTTGTCCGCCTGTTCCATCATCGAGTAGTACATGGCCGTGAAGCTGGTCTTGTACACCTTGACGTTGTCCTTGCCGTACTTGGCCACCGCCTCCGGCTCCGACAGCCCGATCGAGCCGACCTCGGGGTGCGAAAACACCACCGACGGCACGTTGCCGTAGTCGAGGTGCAGCGATGCAAACTCGGCCGGGCCGAACAGCCGGTGCGCCAGCCGGCGACCAGCCGCAATAGCCACGGGCGTCAGATCGACCGGGCCCGTGACGTCGCCGAGCGCGTACACGCCCGGCACCGACGTGTTCTGCAGCTCGTCCACCTTGATCAGGCCCTTCTCGTTCAGCTCCACGCCGGCCTTCTCGAGGCCAATGTCCTTTGTCAGCGGCGTGCGCCCAATGGCCCAGATCAGCGTGTCCACGTCGCCCAGCGTGCTGCCGTCGCCGTAGTGCAGCGTCAGCTTGCCCGTGCCCGCGTCCTTGTCCACGCGCGTCAGGCTGGTCTCCCGGTGCAGGTGCACGCCCAGACGCTCGTAGTTGTCCGTCACGCTCTCCTGGATCATGGGGTCGAAGCTGCGCAGAAACGTCTTGTGGCGGATAAACAGGTGCGTCTCGCTGCCGAGCGCGTTGAACATGCCCGCGAACTCGACCGCAATGTAGCCCGCGCCGACGAGGGCCACCTTCTTGGGCTGCGTGGCAATGTCGAAGAAGCCGTCGCTGTTGATGCCGTGCTCGGCCCCCGGAATGTTGGGCGGGCTGGACGGCCGCCCGCCCACGGCCACGAGGATCTTCTTGGCCCGGATGACAACCTCCTTGTTGCCGGCCGCGTCGGCCTCGTCCAGCGTCACCGCGACCTCTGTCGGGCTCAGCAGCTTGCCCCAGCCGCGCACGTAGTCGACCTTGTCGTTGTTCAGGTTGCGCTCGTAGATGCCGTTGAGGCGCTTGATGTAGGCGTCGCGCTTGTTCTTGAACGTGGTCCAGTCAAACGGCTTCGTCTCTTCGACCGAGAACCCGTACGCCTTGGCCTCGTGCAGCGTCTCCGCGATGGAGGCCGCGTAGAATGTGACCTTCTTGGGCACGCAGCCCACATTCACACACGTGCCGCCAAGCCGTGCGCCCTCGATAATGGTCGCCTTGATGCCGTACTTGGAGCTGGCCATGCGCGCCGATGCCAGGCCGCCGCTGCCGCCTCCAATGACCAGGTAGTCGGTCTCCTGCGTGATCGGAGCCATGGCGCGAGCTGACGAGGAGAGCTGTCTGGAGAGCGAGGCCAGCCGAGAGGGGGCAGGAGAGGTCGTCGAGGTCACGGCCAGCGCTGCAAAACGAGACAGAGGTGGGGGCGGGGCCGACGACAGAAGCTGCAGCGGACGTGAGATTGAAGCTCGAGGCAGTGAAGAGAACGTCCTCATAGGCGTCAAGGTGCGTGCGGCAGATGTGTGAGTTCGGTGTAGAGGATGCAGTGCGGACAGCCGTCGACGCATACAGGGCGACAATGACGACATCCGGGGCAGGTATTTATATCCAATTGCGCATTATCGCGTTTCTGAGCATTTGTCATTCCCGTATTTCGACCAGAAGTGTGTGGGCCGCTGAGGAAATCTTTTTAGTGGCCATGGCGTTGCTGGGCGGCCCAACTACCAGCCGTTTTGGCGAAGCGACTAGAAAGAAATCCCACTTTGTCAACCACTCGAATTCCAAATTCCAACACACCAACCGGGCGGATTACTGATGACCCTTGCACACACTCCGAATGGTCGCATCGCCGAGCCCCGTGATGCGAGGTCTGCAGCGGATGATGCGACCTCGTGCCCGTCCTCTCCGTTGGGCGAGTCGAGGCACGCGTGGCAACCATTCCAGCCGCTGCGACCCCGTGCCCAAGCTCTCTCTCCGGCAGCTTCGCGACCTCGCGCTGCTCTGCGGCCGCAACACCACGGGCACCAAGCCCGTCCTGCATGCCGACCTGCAAACTGCCAAGGCGACGGCAGGAAATCAGCCCGCTGGCTGCCGTATTCTCTCCATTGATATGGGTGTGCGTAACTTGGCGTACTGCCTGCTGCATGTCGGCCAAGGCGAGGTTGTCCCCAGGCTTCTGGCGTGGGAGAGGCTCTCTCTCGTCGACGACGACAAGCCCGAGGCGGACGAGCACAGCACAGACGCAACCCCGCCTCCTTCTTCTTGTCCCTACTCGCCCCCGGTCATGGCTGCTGTTGCCGCCCGTCTCGTTCGTGACCGCCTGCTGCCCTTGGCGCCATCACATATCCTCATAGAGCGACAGCGGTTCCGGTCAGGCGGTGCCGCCGCCGTGCTCGAGTGGACCGTGCGTGTCAACTCGCTCGAGGCCATGCTGCACGGCATTTTCGCTGCCAGGCAGCTGGCTGAAGATGACAGCGGCCAGACCTCCCTGGAATCCGTGCAGGCCGTCAGCCCGCGACGGGTAGCCCAGTTTGTCGTCCGTGGGGGATTGGCTGGCAGGCTTCCGTCGTCGGTGTGCGTGCCACGCAAGGCCACCAAAGAAAAGGACATCAAGGATATCAAGGAGGCGTTGGTGGCCACCATTCTGCGCCCGGACGGTGGGGAGTCGAGTCGGCTCCTTTCACACGGCGCCGACAGCCATGTCAGCGACATGGTTGCCGCATATCTGGCCCGGTGGGACGCGAAGCAGAAGAAAACAAGAAAAAAGACAAAGGAAAGTGTCCAGTCGCAGCCGAAGATACTCCTGAGTAAGATTGACGACCTGGCCGACTGCATTGCGCAGGGCCTCGTTTGGCTGGAATGGGTTCAAAACACGAAAGCTCTCCGGAACAAAGGTGCCGAGTTCCTTCTGAGCACAAGCCGGCTTCAAGAGTGAGGGGCGGATATGCATCTCAAGCTTCCACATCCCACAACCACCCACCTGAACATTTCTTATTCTCTGGCCAGACACTCTTCTTTCCCCCTCTGGACACCTTGGGGGTCTCTGTGCCAATCGCAGGCATAGTTGCATTGCTGGTCCAGCGTGAGGCCAAAGTATTGGCATACGGCTGCATGTCGGCATTTGTCGGCGGCCTCGCAATAATCAATCAACTGGCCGAGACTGGCCCGTCTCGCAGCTTGGTGCTTTGTGTTTGTCGCCCGAACACCACTTCTGGCTACCAGGTTGGACACGCGCTCTCCATCTCCGCGACTATAATACAGAATGCAGCTGGCCGGACGGCCATCGCGTCCTGCACGTCCGATTTCCTGGCAGTAGCCCTCGAACGACTTGGGCAAGCGCCAGTGCACGACAAACCGCACATTTTCTTTGTCGACGCCCATGCCAAAGGCAGTCGTGGCCACAACCACTGCATATCCCGGCTCGTCTCTCAGCCATCTGTCCATTGTTTCTTCCTTGACCTCTCGCGGCAGCTGGGCATGAAACGGGCGGGCGCCAATGCCCTTCTGCCGCAGGGCCGCAGCCAGGCCCTCGCACTCGTTCCTCGACAGGGTGTAGATGATTCCCGGCACCGGCGGGGGCGCCATTGGCTCGACGTCCCGGCTCTGCGACGTGTGCACGAGCAGACGTCTCTTCCGCTTCTTCTGGGGCCGTCGGCACAGACCCTCCAGCCACGCAACAAAGTCGGCCAGCCGATCGTGCTCTCCGTCCTCGCTGCTCGCCACAAAACGCACGGCCAAGAACAGGTTTGGCCGGAACGGCGAGAGGCGAAAGAGCTTCAGACGCTGCGACGGGGACGCCTGTCTCCGTCCAATGCCGAGGGTGCCCAGCACGTCGTTCAGGACGGGCTCCGTGGCCGTGGCTGTCAGACACATGATTGGCACGTCTGGGAACGACTGGCGGAACCACCCGAGCTTGATGAAATCGCGGCGAAAGTCGTGGCCCCATTCCGAGATGCAGTGGGCCTCGTCGACGACGACGCGGGCCAGCTCGCGCTGCTCGTGCACCAGCTGGATGCGCTGGCGAAAGCGGCTGCTCGAGCAGAGCTCGGGCGTCACATAGAGCAGGCGGGTCCGCGGGTGGGCCGACGCCAGGTCGCGGTAGATGCATAGGCGCTCCTCGGCCGACGTGTAGCTGTTCAGGGTGCGTGCGTCCACGTTGGTTTTGCGGAGGGCCCCGACCTGGTTGATCTGGCGGCGTCAGCATGTAGACAAACCGAAACCAGCCCAATGGCAACTGTCCTTCACATCACCTACCATGAGACTCAGAAGCGGTGATATAACAATGGTCACTGGTTTGTCAGCCAGACCGTTTACGAGTTGATGCCATGTTGCAGAGCTGCAGGCCACGGACCTCCACAGTCGATGACGGCGGGAAGCTGGAAGCACAAGCTCTTCCCAAATCCCGTGGCCGCCAAGACGACGACGTCGTATCCCTCCAGGGCAGCCTCGATGATTTCCCGTTGAGGGTGCCTGGGACGTCAACATTCAGCTTCTGGGACGGGTCGGTTGGGGCAGCATGGGACCCACCGGAACGAAGACTTGTTGAACTGCCGCCTCAGGGCAAAGTCGACGTCGACAAACGGGCCAATTCGACGGTGTGGGGTCGTCATGATGGAATAATCATCTTGTTGTGCAGGGGGGGGCCAGCATTGTCTGGAAGGGATCTCGCAGGTCGACGCTGGAAATGGGCATTTCCGGATTTTCATACATACTATGTAGTGTTCGCCTTGCCGATCCCAGCTGCTCGTACTTGCACATACTGCGCTTTCCGTAAACGGACATGGCCGCTTCACAACAGCAGGCACGATGGAGCTACATAAGATACATAGTAGTACTCGTACACGCGCCCTGGACGACAGGTCGCAGGGGCTCTGCCTTCTAGACGGCGACTAGTTCCTTCCATTTCCTTCTCCTGCCGTCAACAGGTAATTGTGACAATTTGCCACGTTTGGGCCGTTGTAACCCTGCAACGTTGCTGCTGAAAAGGGCAAAGTCGCCATCGTCTGCGAGGACTTTGTTTCAGCACGACAGCGAGAGGGGGAGGCCAGAGAGGCTCCGTACGCGGATGCTTGGGCCAGTATTCCGAAAGTACGAGTAGCGTCCCTGCTGATGCTCCCGTGGCGTCCGAGCACGGTCTGACCGGGCGACGGTGTTCGTCGAGCCGACGGCAGTCGTCTCGGATCCCTACGCAAGGTCTTACCATGTACCGTACTCCGTACCTGCAGTAAAGCCCGTGGCACGCTAAAGTCGCTAAATCGGGCGGCGGACCCTGCTGCTCACAGCGGACGCGCACTGTGGGACGCCTGTTCGCGCTATGCCGGAAGGAGCAGCACGCCCATTGGCCCCATTGGCCCAGTGGCCCAGTGGCCCATGGGCCTGGGCGTGTCAGTTCTCCTTGTGGCGGTCTGGCCCACCCCGCCCTTTCTTTTCAGGGGGTTTCTGCTCGCATGCCGTTTTGCAGGCGTGTCGGCCGCTCGTGGGTTTTTTTTTTTTTTCCTGTCCCAAATCCTGGATGCAACACCTTCTCTTCTCTCTCCGTACTCTTCTGGCTGCTGATGCCGGCACATCATCACCAGTCTCGCCTGCCGACCACCATCCCTGCCGTCCACCCGCTTCTCTTCGCCATGTCTCGTTGATGTCGTCCCGTTTTTTGTCTTGCTTCTCCTTTCCCTGTTTGATCCTTTTATTTTTTTCGGACGCCCGCTAGCTCTTAATTCTGCCGTTTTCTAATTGCTATTTCGTTCGCCTGTCCCACCGGCCGCACGTCCCGTCGATAAGACCGGCCACCTTCACTGACGGAACTGCGTCATCCGAGGCCATTGCTCTTCTCTTGGATGGGCCTTTACACCGTCGCACTGGGGTCCAGAGCAGCCTTGGGCTAGCTGTCAGGGAGAGAGCGAGAGAGCGACACAGAGACACGTGAGAGAGAGAGAGAGGCTTCGGCCGACAGACACGCTCGACATTTCGACATCTCGATATCTCGACATCTCGACGTCTCGACATCCTCTGCCATCGAGCCGGCCATCGACTACACGCCACCCCTATTCACCATGATGGAGAGGCTTGACCGCCCGGGCTTGCCGCCGGGCTCTTCCACCCAGGTCGGCGGCCGCGGACTGCCCGAAAACCCAGCCCAGGGACGACGTCTCCCCATGCCTGCTCCGACCGTCCCCGTCCCTCCTATACCGCTGTCCTTCTCGTCGTCCAATCTGTCCTCTTCCGCCCTGCCCCCGCCACCGCCCATGGGCATGCCCCTGCCCCGGACGAGCAGCTCCAACCTGACGGCATGGGCTCCGATCGCGGCCAGCCAGGTCATCGCCCTGGCGCGCGAGGCCATGAAGGAGGCTCTGCGGCACAGCGACCAGCAGTCCGGCGAGGATGGCGGCGTCAGCAACGAGCTCACGCCCGGGCTCACGATCGATCTGAGCCGGAAGAACATCCAGAAGCTCCCCGACGAGGTGGTGGACATCATCATGAACAAGCTCGAACGGTACGTTGGCTGTCGTGCACCGACTGCCGGTGGTGGGTACGGACTCTCCTGCTGACTCTTTGCCCGACAGACTCGCCCTGTCCCATAACAAGCTGTCGGCCTTTCCAGCCCGGTTCTCCGAGTGCTCGTCGCTGCGGTACCTCAACGTCCGCGAGAACGACATTCGGGAGTTTCCCCTGCCTGTAATTATTCCCCGACCCCTCCTGACCGTCTTGTCATTATGCATGCCGTGTCTGATGTTGTGTTGTCCTGCAGCTGTGCGACCTTCGCTCGCTCGAAATCCTCGATTTGGGCCGCAATAAACTCCGAGTGCTACCTGCCGAAATCGTCAAGTTGACGTCCCTGAAGGTGTTTGCGCTGCAGAAGAACCGGATCGAAGAGCTGCCGCTCTGCCTGGCCGACATGTCCTCGCTGCAGATGATCAAGCTGGCCGGCAACCCCATCCGCTTCCCGCCACCAGAGGTGTTTCAGGTTCAGGCGAGCAGCCCGCCCAACGAAGGCTACCTCAAGGACAACGAGGTCACCGAGGTCACCGTGACGTCCCATATCCGAAGGTTTCTGCGGCAGGCCGCGGCCAATGGCCGCGGCGAGGCTGCCGGCACGGCGGGGGCGACGTCTCTTGCCGCCCTGGTCGGCGGCGGCTCCTTCTCTGTGAATGGGTCTGGGCACATGGCCGGCTCGAGCATAGCCTCGGACTCGGCCGCAGAGGACTCGTCGGACACGCTGGAGCCCCCGCGCATCGCCCCGGTCAAGCGGGTGACGAGCGGCCGCTTCCCGATCAAGGTGAACGGCACCGAGGTCGGCGACCTCCGATCGCCGCCGCAGCCCCGGCCGCCACCGATCCCCACGCGATCACACTACCGCGGGCTCTCGCAGCAGAGCACGGCGGTGCGGCGGCCCGGCGTGATGCCGCTGACCATCAGCAGCGCCAACGAGCGTCTGCGGAGCAACTCGGAAACGACGCTGCTCCCCGTGCCGCGCAGCGACCGGGCCGGCGACCGGTCCCGGCGGATGGGCATCGTGTCCAAGAGGCCCCACGAGCTCATGACGCTGGACGAGGGCGAGGTCAGCAACATCAACAGCAACCGGTTCAGCCACTACCGCGGCCTCAGCCACGGCTCGGCCATGCAGGGAGCGCCAAACGGCGCGGCGGCGGCGCCGGAAACCAAGAGCCCGGCCAGCCCGGCGTCGGACATTTCGCTGCAGCGTCCCATCTACGTGCGCCGGCTGTCGATCTTGCCCGAGAGGCGCCGGGAGTCGCAGTTCTACGACCCGGTGGTGGAGTCGGCAAAGGGCATCCTCTACTCCGTGTTCCAGATCCACCCGACCATCCAGATGCTGCTGAGCCTGGCCAACGACGGCACGGCTCGGCACTCCAGCCTGGAGATTGTCTTCTACAACACCAACTCGCACGTGGAGCAGCTCGAGCGGGAGATCCAGCGGCACGACATGGCGGAGGAGGACGACGAGACGGGCAGCGGCGAGAACGAGACGGTGCACCGGGCGTGCATCACGCTGCTGAACGCGTACGACCACATCTGCTCGCTGCTCAAGGCGAACGTGGACCTGTTCCTGGACAATGGCGATCCGCGGTACATGCGCACGCTGCTGCTGCAGATCTACCACAGCATCATGGAGCTGCGGGTGGCGGCGACGAGCACGTCGGCGCCGCAGATGGGGCACAACGCCGTGTCGAGCAGCAGCGGCAGCGGCAGCAGCTTTGCGGCCGACCGGACGCCGGTGATGCACGCGACCGGTCTGGGCGACACGATGAAGCCGGTGCCGACGACGTTGGCGTCGCTGCGAGAGGCGTCCGTGACGGTGACGCCGACGGCCGACCGGAGCGGCGGCGGGGTGCGCGAGCCGCGGGGCGGATTTGCACAGAACCTGAGCAACCTGCGGGTGACGACGGAGGTGCCGGCGACCGGACTCGCGGGACTGACGATGCCGTTTATCAACGGGAGCGGGCGGACGGCGACGATCATGTCGGTGACGCCGCGGTCGGGCGAGTCGTTTGTGTCGTCGAGCAGCCGGGGAGGGGGGATGATCACGTCCGAGTTCACGGAGGAGGACCGCATGTTTGAGAAGATCTTCCTGTCGCTGCAGAAGTCGGCGGACCTGGCGATGCGGCTGCTGCCCAGCCTGAGCAGCCAGTACGCGGGCGCGCTGCGGACGGCAATGGCACAGCGGGCGCGAGAGCGGACGACACGGTGCTGGCGGGTGCTGCTGGCCAAGTGCGCGGTGGCGATCCAGCACACGGAGACGCTCAAGAACCGGCTGTCGAGCGTGAAGCTGAAGGAGCCGGGGATCCGGTCGCAGTGGGCATACTGGGCGGTGTGCAGCAACTTCCTGGAGGCGTGGCTGGACTTTGCGGGCGCGGTGCGGGAGTCCCACAACACGATCCAGCTGCCGGCCGACACGCGGCCACGGATGCGGCCGCTGTATCAGTGCGTCAAGGACACGATCGTGCTCATCATGCGGTCGCCGTGGGCATACACGCTGCGACAGCAGGGGCAGCAGGGACAGCAGGGGCAGCAGGGGCAGCAGGGGCAGCAGGGGCAGCAGGGGCAGCAGGGGCAGCAGGGGCAGCAGGGGCAGCCAGGACCGCCGGGACAGCAGATGCAGCCGGGACAGCAGCAGATACAGCCCGGACAACAGGGACACCCGGGACATCAACAAGGACAGTGGCAGGGCCAGGGACACGCTCACGGACAGGGTCACAGCCAGGGACACATTCAGGGCCACGGCCACGGCCACGGCCAAGGGCAGGGACAGGGACAGGGACAGGGACAGGGACACTACATACACGCCAACGGCAGTGCGGTGAGTCCTCTGGGCATGGGCAGCATGAGCATGGACGGGCACCTGGCACAGCTGCCAATGACGCCGCAGAGCGCGGCGCTGGGCCCGGCGGTGCAGGCAACGGTGCCGTCGACGCCGCAGAGCGCGTCGTTTGCGCACGCCTTCTCGGGCAACGTATTCGAGCGGGCCGAGGCGCTGATCTCGACGGGCGGCCTGGCGATGGCGCGCGGCGGTCCCGGGTCGACGTACGGGTCGATGTCGGGCACGGCCAGCTTCGGGTCGTTTGGCAGCACCAGCACGAGCAACGGCAGCATGCTCTCGTCGCAGGCCGAGGGCTCGATGACGCCGTCGTCCATGGCCAGCCCGGGCGCGCCGGGGCCGCTGCCGTTCCGGCTGAACAACGGCAGCAAGATTGCGTTTTGAGGCGGAGGCAGAGGCTGCAGCCGGCAGCCGGTGGTTATGTCACGTGTCACGTTCGGTCTTGGAAAGCCAGTTTGGTATACCCGGTGCACGCTTTTTGATGATGGCTCTCCGTTCACGTCTTGTCTTACGCCGATCCAGTCTGTATGCGTTTCCTGTGGTTTGTGCTGTTTCTTTCCTATTTTGTTGCATTACTGTGGCGTTCAGGGTGCAGAGACCATGTGAATGTATATATGAACAAGAGCGGCTCGTGTTTGTCGGGAGGCGCGCACGGCATGTGCATATGCATTGGAGCAGGAGAAGCGGAGGGCGTTTGTTTTGGGACGGGGCGGGCGTCGGCAGATGCATTGCCACACTGTTGTCGAGTCGTGCCGCGACGTGTCTGCTGGCCGAGAGCCATTCACGAGACAGGACTATCTGTACATGAATACAGTCTGTGGGCCGAGTGGTTGAGCGTGATCTGTGCTGTTGTCTATGTGCAGAACGGCCGGGCCAGTAATCTCACAGTGCCATTCCCGTTGTTGCACGTGGCCCTAAGCCAAAAAGAGAAAATGCACGGGCATCGAAAGAGATATCAAATCCAAAGATGACCACCTAGGCAACAAAGTCTTGGATAGCCTCTTCTAAGTGTCTAGCTATGCCGGATGGAAGACCTGTCCTTGCCAGACGTCACAGTGGTGTCGTCGTTCCCGTAATTCTATATTACTCATTTTAAGAAAACGGAAAACATAAGCTTCATCTCGTCACCAGCTACCTCTACGGATGTAAGTCTAGAATACGCATCCATAATAGAAGAGAGGCCCAACAGCGGGCACAGCCTTCTAGAGGAACCTTGCGCACCTCAGCAGACCCTTTTTCATTGTGGTCCTGGAACGTAATAGGTTTTTATCGAGGGTCTGCCTAATCACCCTGTTTACAACCCATTCGGACTATCTCTTAGTCCGACAACCCCAAGATATATATACCTTCACATAACCACGTTAAAATACTAATTCCCATCACATACAACCGGTGCTTTAACACCCGTTTCGAATATGGAAAATCCCGCAGAAGAGCGCAAAAATGCCTGGATCGTAATAGAGGCAAATGGCACTGCCACGGGAACGGCCGCTTTCACAGATGACCAATAGTCGGCGGCATCAGAATCCTGCTGAGAGCTGCATCCAAGAAGCCCGAAGAACCCTTTTGTCCCCGTCTGCCCGAATGAGGAAGGAACGACCCTGGCAGTCATAGGAAGAGTAAGTAAGGAAGGGGCGTTGGCTCAACGCTATTTCTACAAAGCAAGGCCGAGAACTCTGCTCCCTCTCTCTTCCACTCTTTTCGTCCATTTCCAGCATCCCATACGAATTCAAAATATCTTCCAAAAGCATCACCATCGCATGTCATTACAATGGTTACAAGATGTGGCCCGATACTAATCTGGCATTCTACTTAGACTTCCCAAGACAGCGGGCCCAATCATGTCTGATGCCACTGGTATAGTGACCCAGGGCATCACAATGAGCCATCTTATCAACGTCCAGATGGAAAGGGCTGAAGCGACAATGGATCGAATGAACCAAGCCCTGGACAGAATGGATCGAACAATCGATGGGATCGCGAAAAAGATGGACGACGCGTTTGCAAACTCTGCAAAGACTTTGGACAGGATGGACCGCACAATCGACGGGCTCACACAAAAAATCGACGACATGTTTGTAAACTCTGCCAAGACTATGGAAAAGGCTTGGGAGGAATCCCAAAGGAGAATAGATCGCACGACCGATGAGCTGATTGCGAGACTGAGACGAGACCGCCGCTCATCCAGCAACGTCGGCGGCGATATTCCGTTCGTATCATTTGTTCTCCTGCACCGCTACACTGTTTTTTGCTAATGTGCTATGCAGGGAGCTTACTTCTAAAGGAGACGTTAGCCGCTCTTGGTACGTGACGGCGTGCCTGTTTATGGCCATCAAATTGGCCCTTGTCTGTTTTCTGGTGTACTTTGTCTGGCGGGCGGGACAGTCTGATTCTCTGACGAGCCTCATTGAGGCGCTGGTCGGAAAATTGGGCACGAAGGATGAGCTGTGAAGACGATTGGCAAAAACACGGGCGTTTCACGACCACAAAGTTGTAGTGATAACAAAACATTTCGCCCAGCTAATAGGCAAATTCATACCGCCCGAAGCCCTGACACTCGAATCACTAATGGTGGTCTTCTTGATGGCTTATGTTTTGTTGTTCACCCTCTCTCGCTCTTCTCATCCCACAACCCGTCGCAGCGACACGTCTGGCGGATCCCACACCACATCACGGAAGCTGGTGCGAGCGCGTGCCGGCACCGGCGGCAGTGGCGGACGGCTGTCATCGTCGTCGTCGTCGTCGTCGTCGTCGTCTGGCAGCTTCATGAACCGCTGATTAGTCAGCACCAGAACGGGCCCGATGTGACGACCGAGCAGCTGCAGCGGCTCAACGTCCCACCAGGCTGGTTTCTTTTTGTCCTCGCTTCGCTCGACAGTCTTCCCGCTTCTCTCGAATGCTTCGTCCGCCTCTTCGGCCTCCTCCCTTCCCTCGACAGCCCCGTCTTCTTCGGCCTCGCTTCGCTCGTCCTCACCCTCACCCCCTCCCACCCCCATAGCCGCCCGCCCGCCCCAGCTCACCGCCCTGTACAGCCTCCGGGCGTCGTCCGGCGTGCCCGCATGGTACAGTCCCACGCCCCAGCACGCCAGCAGCAGCGGGTCGCCCGTGCCGTGCGGCGTGAACGCGTTGCCCACATTGTTGACGCCGAGACAGGCCGGCAGGCCGTGCCGCAGGAGTGCCGGCACGTTGAGGGTGCCGCGCGGGGTGCCGAGGGATGGGCTGCCGGCCGCGCCCCGGCCCATCATGTACACGTCGCTCATCGGCAGGCCGACCAGGTGCACGGGCAGCCGGCGGCGCTGCACTGTCTCCGCCAGCAGCCGCAGACGCGCCGACGACAGCCGCGTCAGCTGGGTCGCGTGGCCGACGGCGACGGTGCGCATGCGGCCGCGACGGTCCCGGGCAGCACGGATGCACCACTGGTGGCGGTCGAGGGCGTCGAGCAGGGCATAAAACAGGGGGGCGCGGTCGTCGGGGTCGTCGAGGTTGTAGTCGAGATGCAGGTCGAGATGCAGCCCGTGGACGAGAGCAGTCTCGACGGCCCAGTCGAGGTTCTGCAGCGCCAACGCCCGCGAGGCCTCGACATAGGGCGTCGACCCGAGCACGGCAATGCCCCTCCCCCCGGCGAGGACCGGGTCGGCGGCCAGGACGGCCTCCATGGCGGCACGGTTGGCCACGCCGTCGTCATGTCCGGAAAAGACGGCCTCCTGCGCAAACGCGCAGACCTGCACGGCAACGCGGCCGGCAAAGTCGCGCCGCAGCCGGCCCGCCGCCTCCAGGGCCACCCGGCCGCCGCCGGCCGCGCCCGCGTCCACCTCGACAAAGACGCGCGCGGCCGTCACGCCCTGGCGCCAGCTCGTCGCCAGCAGCTGGGCGCCGCGGCGGTGCAGGTCGGCCGCCGTGAAGCGCGCCTTGGCCGCGGCCGTCGTGCGCAGCGCCTCGGCAAAGTCGCCCGTCTGCGGCAGCAGGTCGTCGTAGGACGGCAGAGGGTCGCTGGGTGTGGCGGACGCAAGGGGGGGGCCACAACAGCCGCCGGTCAGGATGTAGGCCTTGTCCAGGTGCAGGTGGGGATGACAAAGCGGCGGCAGCAGAAGACGAGAGGCGACATTGCTGGAGGACGACGACGATGACCTCGCCGGAGCAATTGCTCGCACTACACCGTCGACCAGCTCCACGTCCCAGAGCTCAGTCCGGCTGCCGATATCGGTGCCCTCCCGTCGCGGAAAGACGACGTTTTGCAGCTTCATCTGCAGGAGGACTGGCCCAGGAAGGTGGCCTAGGGAAGGCGAGGAAGAGGACGTCTCAGGAAGAGGACGTCTCAGGAAGAAGACGTCCCGGAAGAAGACGTCCCAGGAAGAAGACGTCCCAGGAAGAAGACGTCCCAGGAAGAAGACGTATCGCTGGAGATGATCCCCAAGACGTTGCTTGATTTGGTTAGTCTGTTGTGATGAGGCGAGACGATGGTATTGGAGAATATGAAGGATAAGGATAAGATGATAACATGGAAAAAGACTATTAATGAGAAGCTAGCCACACCAATGTCCCCGTCACTACCACCGCCCGTTGCAGATCGACCCCAACTCCCATGATCCATGTTGGCCGATCGCCTGCCGGGCCGGCGCTGACTAAGCATTAAGGACTCGAAACGCGTCAGAGCACCCGAACAGCATTGTATTAAAGAATTCCAGGGGCATCGCAGAGACCACGGTCCGGCACCGGGGGCATGGACGCTGTGCTGGATCCGTGGCTGGGAAGCATCTACGGGATACAAAAAGCGCAGCCCACCTGCCCTTCCCCTGCTGCGCCCAGCTTTCCACAGGAACAAGGGGGCGAGCTGAAAAGGGGCTGATCGGCCAGAGGGACATTTCTGTGTGCACGACCCTGCCGATCACGGTGTGCGGATCGACCATGTGCGTCCTGCCGGCTGTCCTCTGCCTGCCGGCCGCCTGCCTGCTTCCGTCTGGCCCTGGCGCCGTGTCTGCGCATATGCTTGCCGCCATACGCTTCTATGATGCAGTAACAGCGCAAAGAACAAAGAGAAAAACGAGTCGTGTCTCCATAAACTGAAATGCCAAGATAGATGGTGGCCAGCCCCCCCCCCCCCCCCCCCCCCCCCCCCCCCCCCCCCCCCCCTCCCCCCCCCCACCCCCCCCCACCCCCCCCGCGCGCCCCCCCCCCACCCCCCCCCCCCCCGGCCAACCCGCCAC
>JANSMH010000357.1:0-21820 GCA_029299595.1 Grosmannia serpens
GGCGGCGCGGGGGGGGGGGGCGCCACCACCCCCGTCTGCCCCCGCCCCCGCCGGCGGGGGGTGGGGGGCGAGAAGAGCGGGGCCGGCGCCCCCCCCCCCCCCCCCCCCCCCCCGTCGCCTCCTTGCTGCTCAGCCACGCGGGTGGAGTCTGGAGCCGGGACTAACGCAGGAACCGCTCTCGTTCGGGTTGGCAGGCTCCCTTTCGCCATGCGCATCACCAGCCAGAGGAGAAAGGGGGTTCAGAATGCCTGTCCAGGCGGCCGAGCCGTGCTCTCTTCCGACCGACCCGCGCACATCCTACGAAGCAGGAGGTCGAGCTGACCCGTGTCGGGGAGGGCAGCCGGGCTGTGTGGATTATGCACCACCACTCGTACGAGAAGAATGCGTGTGATACATGCCCAGCAGCACGGTGCCGTGCTGCCTCCTTCAGCGGATCGGCACCGCCACAGGCGCCTGGCAAAACACTTGGCCAGCGGCGACTCGTCGCAGGATCCCAAAGGCTGGGCTGGGCAGCGATGAGAAGAGGGGGACCACCGGTCACGCCCTTTCGCCATGCGGACATGAAAAGATAATCGCATTCCGTCAGTGGTCTCTGTGCGGCTAGCCCGAGCCATCCCGGTCGTCCTGATGAGGAAAGGATGGCGATCGCGAGACAGGGCAAGAGGAACGACAACTCTGCCCAGGCACTCCCAGAATAGCTACAGCCCCCCAGGGGCGAAATTGCGCAGGACTGCGCTGCCCTCCGATGCTACGCCGCCATATCGAACCGTGCCCGCTGGTCGCGCTCTTTTCTTGGTGGCCATTCTGTTTCAAGGACATCCGTAGCCAGAGGGCTGGAAAAAACTTCCGGTGGAAGAGCCGGACGCCACAAAAAACCAAGCTGTTTCATGTTTCGAGCCGTGCCAGCCAGCCACGAGACAAAAATAGAAATGGGGGATGTTTGAGAAACCTCGGTGTCCCTTTTATTCGCCCTCTTCTCGGCACCCACTTTTTAAAGCACTACTCCGTACGATGCTCGTAGGCCGGCAATAAGGGGATGAAAAAGAAGGTTAGTTATACGGTGCAGGAGCATGTATGGACGTGATCCACCACACACTGCCCATGTCGACAGTCCCGCCCTTATGCTTCCTGCCTCTCCTGTCTGCTCGCGCCATCCGTAGCGGCTTTCGCCTGTTGCTTTGGCCCTCTACGACGTATCTCACATAGCGCAACGTCTGTATCCACCAAGACGCCAGGGTGCACTTTCGTCTTCTTAAGGCTTAGCCTGCACCTCTTTCGTCTCTATTTTCCCAGTCAAAAAGAGGCCACTCGAAATGGAGTCACGTCTGCAGAGACTGGAGTGGTCCTCCCAAAGAGGATGGTCTTCCGCAACGGCATCAAACGTGCAATTTCCTGGACTACGACAGAGCATGTATGATGCGAAGTAACGTCGTCATCGTGGGCCGTTACCCGTGCGTGCTCTCTGCAGACCTTCGCATATACTATGTAGATGGAAGTACGGATGTATCTTCTTTCCGGGATCCCTCTGGGCCGCACATACGTACGACGTAGTACTCCGTAGAGAACAGACAGAAAAGCCCGGAGAGGGGAGATGAGTTGTTTGCTCGGTCCGTAGGCAGGGGGCCCAAGCACAGCTGTGCGTGCCCATCACGCGTGCTGAGCTGTCCTGTTGGCCCGGCACCTCCTCCCTCTCGTATTGCGAAACAGAATCTGGGTGGCTTGGTTGCCGCACGAACGGTCGGGGCCAGCGCTGGCTGAAGCAGGCTGGCCAACGAAAAGCCCGCCAGCCGGCCAAGAGAGCAGGAAAACAGGGAAGCCAGGCAGCTGGACAAAAGCAAGCAGAAAACCCATGCAATACGGGGAGTGCGAAATGATGCACAAAACTTTGCGCCTATGGAGTAGTCGCGCGGCGTACTTTAGCGTGAGATATCTCACAGCTGGGCGCTGACGGCTTCCGGAATGTCCACGGGCGCAGTAAGATTTGGCTTTACGTACGAGATGTGTCTTGTCGTGTCTGTGCAGTCATTTTTTCCCCTTCTCGTACTCGCTAACATGGTAGCGCATCTCATGCGTTGCCGCACTGCAGAGGGGGCTCTCTAACCCCCCGACAGGAGCTCAGCGTGTTCTGGGCCTCTGAATGGGCCTGCCATGGGCCTGTCCTGGGCCCGTCATGTTACGCTGCATGCGATGCTTTGATTACCTGCAAACGCTCAGCGGGAGCAGATACGAGCCGAAAATGTAAATACACGCCCTCAGCAATAGTGCACTTAAAGATGCGGCTCGGCTACATGCAAAATACCATGTAGGCATCACTTGTTACAGCTTCCTTGTCAGGGGCCTTCCCCATTGTCTGTTTGAGAAACGAGAACTCTGTCTCAGCGAATGGAGAGCTTGCACATTATCGTAAGTTGCGATTATCTCGCACCATAATCGCACGAATGTGATTACAAATTGAAATACAGTAAAGTTCGTAGGATATATCAGTATCGGCCCTACAGCTTTTTAAGCCATATGACCCCCCTACGAAGCTAACTGGAACTAAATTAGACTATGCCGTTCTCCGTACTCCGTACTATCTACCGTTTTTTCTCAGGGGGGTTTCCTGCCAGGGTCTACGCCTAAACCCGAATCAGCGAAGTCGGTAATTATTAGGTGGGACATCATGCATCGTAATGGGCAACCGTACGGGCACAGTGCCGTCTTGGTACTACTCGTCTTCTCTCTCGACCGGCACATGCGCCGCCGCTTCGAATTGCACAAACCACGCCCAGCATGAGCACCTTGGGGCTGCGGCCAATGACCGGAAGCCAGTTGTAGCGGGCCGTGGAATACGCACTGCGGAATCTGCATCATCGGAAGCCGCTCGCCTGTCCCGTTCATGGCAAAATCAAACGACAGCACGTCGCGATACCCATTGCGACAACGGCGTGATCGCACGTGGGGACCCGCCACGATGCTGGTCGCGTCGTCCAGCTTGTACCTGCGGAGGCAGAAGAGCCGAAGCACGTTGACCGCTCTGAAGGACGTCTTCCAGGTGTCGTAGTCGGCCATAGAGTCCACCACCATGCTGAACAGCTCGGACGGCAGGATGCCCCCCCCGGAATCGCGCGCCAGACGGCGGTTGGCGGCAACGTCAAAGACGTTGACCAGCGCCGCGAGGCCGGGGAAGTAGCGCCGCAGCCTCTGCGCCGTCCCGGTACAGTTGGCCTGCCGAAAGACCTGCTCGCCGTGATGGTGTCGGCCGGTCATGCCAGCCGGCAGCTGCGGCCGCTCGCGCGGATGTGTGCTTACGCAGTACTCGTCCCGCAGAGGAGACAGATCCACGGGTTGGGTCAGCCTGACAAATGGCTTTGCACCGTCGCCGGGAACACCTTGGGTGGCCCTTGGAGAGAAAGTCCAGCAAGGAAGCCCAAGCTTTGTCGCCGACCAGCCTCTCGTCCAGCTGCTCTGCCCTGAAGCAATCGAGACCAGGGCAAAGACTAGCTCGCGAAAGGGAAATGCATCCGGGCTCCACTCCCTCCCGAACCGAACAATATCGTCTCGATATTGAAAAAAGCACCTCGGCCATGACGTCTACCAGGAAGGTCATCCACGTATTCATATCCGTCCATGGTGTCACCATGCGGGAGGCATATTGGAGGTCCCAGCTCGGCTCGCGAAGCTCCGGGACCAGAGAGGCTACGTGCTCTTCCGGGCATACGTTGAGAGATATGGTGGGCTTGCCCAGATAGATGCTATTTGTGATTGCGTGGAGCCACAGATTGCCTTGGCATGGACTGTTGCCCAGTTTCCAGTGAATGCTTTGGTTCATGGTGAGAACCTCGTGGTCGAGGTTTATGGTGTAAAAGTACTCGATATCGAATCTGTTTAGCTGTACCACCTGCGATGGCACCTCCTCGAGCTCGTCAACCTGCGAATAGTTTGGGCTGTGCCCATCGCGGATCTCAAAGACGTGCTTTTCAAAGTCACGTTCTATGGCATCATACGCGGCTCTCATGGACCGCAGCCAATCTGGAAAAGGTCAGCTCCCTCCCACGGCACCGAAGCGAGTCGTCATTTCAGTGACATACTCTGGTACTTGTCGGGGTCTTCAGGAATGCTTGCAACGATTGCTGCACTCACACCCTCAAAGTAGCTGTCGTGGTGGTGGTAGCGAACGTAGTAGCGGCTGCGGAAGCGCACTACGGAGTATCTCAAGGCCGCGAGAACCCATGGCGATAGACGGGACTTTTGCATGTATCTTTCGAGACGGATATTGCAGACGATACAGCAGACTCGTTTGAACCCCCGCTACGGCCAAAAACGACCCGGCAGTCATCCCAAAGTCATGTGCTCTGTGTGACGGCAATTTTGGTGCTACGACTTGCTCCTATCACAGTTCGCACAGGCTCACAAGCACTCTCCTCATTTCGGGCACTTCTTCCATGACAGACAGGAGAGCAGCACGAAAAGGGTAATGCCCGCGAGTAATAACACTGCATGATATGGACAGAAAGAACAGCCTAGTAGGTGCTATACGACACCAGCTATAGGGCTAGAGCCAATAGTTGGCCCCACATGACGAAGTGCTGTTCTCTCCTGTCCGCTTGCAGTTCTGCAATTTCGGCAGCTGACCTGTTCGGACCGGTGGGAGAAAGAGCAAAAAGGGATGAAGAGACAGAAAGGGACAAAGAGACGAATGCAAAAGACAAACAAGGGCCCAGGGGTGTATTCTGCATCCGGCAATAGTGCCTTCCATGTGTCTTCATTTGCGTTCTAGCTCAGTCTGCACGACAATTTCTCATCACTTCGACCCCGGACACATACGAAAGGGGCTCATTGCGGTGTACTCGCAGCCGGGTTGAAGACGGAGAGGTTGGTCACTCGACCGTAGTAAGATGACAATCACGGCTGGATGGACTTTCACAATACGAGCACTCCGAAACCGTAATTTCATTTCGTTGTCTGAATGTGATAGTGTTGCCCGTCGACACCCCAAAAGCAACTGCTCGCGATAACCGCCAGAAGACACAAGGAAACTAGCTGTCCTCCCAACTCGTCTTGGATCCATATCAGCTGCGCCGGCCGCCGTGGTGACGGCTGTGGTGGCTGTGGTGGCTGTGGTGGCCGTGGCCATGGCCGCCATGGTGCTTTCTGTTTTGCTTTGAGTCGGGCGCTGTGTCGGCGGCATTCGGGTGCCGGCCTCGACCTAACGAAGGATCTGAGATGTTCCGGCGCATGGCCAGCCAGTCCAGGTAGTAGGAGTCGTCGAAATAGGCGGCCACATCCTCCACCGTCGTGCGGACGGTGGCAGGCGTGGCTGCTGCAGATCCAGGTCGTGCTGCATCAGACCCCGATGCGGCTGCTCCTGACATCTGTGCGTTAGCAAGCATGCGGTCACGCCTGGCTGCTTCTTCCGGCGAGATGCGCTCCCAAGAGCCCGACCGGAGGACGCCGTTGTCGTCTCGCCGCCGCCGGATGTCACTGGACTCGGACGGCTGACTGTCAGTTCCACTTCTGGGCGCAGCCTTACCTTTGCCGGATCCGGCGTTGCTTCCTTCGCCCTCCACTTTCCCTCCCTTCTTCCCCTCCTCTTCTTCTCCACCGCCACCGCCACCTCCACCGCTTCCGTCATTGTCTGGTACCCGAAAATACTCTGCTAGGCCCGCAGGCGGCAGAGCATCGACAATATGCCCACCGGCTAGAGCCTGGCCGCCTCTGTAGCAGCCAGCGTCGTAGTCGTATTGTCTGTGTCGCACTTTCGGAAGATACCTCTGGCTGCGGATTGCCTGGGTCTCTTCCCTGGTCAGCCTGGGATCAAAGAGGATGTCCCAGTTCCTTATGTCTCTCTGTAGAAGGGCGTGTGTAATTTATTAGCATACTTCGGCCGCGATAGGAGGTGCTCGGGGGAGAAGACAAGTACATCACTTGGCTTGCGGGTTATGCCCCAGATCTTCCCACCCCAGCCCTTGCCGTCGCACCAGTGCGGCCCTGGCTTGTGCCATCTGAGCGAGCGCCTCTTGCAGTCCGCGCTGTTGCAGCCCTTGCAGCCGGGGCGGTCGCACGTCTTCCTGTTCTTTCGACCGGACGGCTCCGTGTAGATTTCTGCCGCCGCCGCGCCGACGGCTGCCTGGTCCAAGCCGCCCACGCCTCTTCCAGCAGCCTGCTGGTTGTTGCGGTACCAGTCGGCGTAGGCGTCATATTCGGGCCCCTGGCCGCCAAGGTCGTCTTGTCCAAGAGACCGCACGGCTTCTTCAACCGCACATAGCACGGTCCGCTGCACAACGTCTTGCACTGCCTGCTGGATGGCTTGTCGCAAACCGACTGGCTCGACAGCTTGTTGTGCCATGATGGGGTTTTTAGGCTGACAGGTATGATTGGAACAGATAGACGATGGATGATGTACGGCTGGAACATGGCCTGCCTTGATGAATGTCAGGCAGTTTAAAGGGCAAACAGTACATGAAAGAGGCTGATGGCACTATTTATGTGGGTAGGAATGTGTATACCTATTCACTTAAAAATCTCTTGCACGCCCTCATGAAGTCCTGGATGTGGAGCGTTTTTCTCTTTGTGCCAGGTGATTGCCACAAAAACCTGCTGCACCGTGTAGACCTTGCCGAGCTGCCGACGGTGTTGCACCGGTACCAGTGCCAGTTGGCCTTCGAAACAGCTTCATTGCGGTGTGTGTTTAGATGTGGCCTTGCTGGCAGAGGACGCATGCGTCACGGAGTTTTGTGGACGGGGAAGCAACGTTTCGCCAAGGATACAGGACAGACGCGTTACGAATAACGGCAATGAAGCCGAATGAACAGCGTTGGCCGTCTGCGATGTGTGGGTGTTGTAGGGGAGATCTCGTAAACATGTCGCCGAGGCTCATTCATCCTCGTAGCCAGGGCGGAAGCGGTGCGAAAGGAACAGGGGGAAGCAAAGTCCAGCCATCTGATGCTCTCACGTCTTGGGTGTTTGGAGTATATCTAGAAGGAGACAAGCCATCGGACCTTGCATCGTCCTGAATAAGGCGCATGTGTATTATCAGCTGGCCGGACGGGATTTCTTGCGACAGGAGAAAATAGGCTTAGGCCACTGAGACACGGAATGGGAAAATCTCCGAGGAGGCAGCCGTCAACTTTGGGGGTGACATCCAAGTCGGTCGCACGTGCCTGTTACATGGAACAGAGTCCTCCATCGACAGGTCCTTGAGTTACAAAGACACGCGGCCTGCAGTGGGTTGTTGTGAACAGAAGGCGCGACTGCCACTTCTAAAAGAGGCAGGAGCAGAGGAGGAGAGAATGGGCAGGAGCTGGGAAGGCGCGGATAGCATAGCCATCGACAATAATCTGTCGTCAAAAAAAAAACATCTTCAGATCCAACAACAGAACCGTCTCGTCGTCTTCACAGTAGGCCAAGGTCTGATTCAACACCCCTATTCAGTACGATATTACACTCAGCCCGAAAAGTATACACAGTAAACGCCTAACCCAAGCACGAATGCGACGTGAGAAGTAGTCATACAACCCAATGGTTTCCGGTCATTAATTCCCCCTTTTGCAGCAGGCACAATCACAAGAACCCTTTGGTCAGGCTCGGGGCCCGCGGCCGGCCGATGCTGTTCTTGCGCTTCGGCGTGTCGGCGCCGCCGGCCTCGGACCCCTCGTCGATGGACGAGGCCACGGTCGACACGGTGGTCCGGGTGGTGGCGGTCGACGCGGTGTGGCCCAGGGCCGAGGACCGGAAGGCGGCCTGGGCGCCGGTCCGCCGCATGCTGCCGGCACTGCTGGCGCTGCTGCTGCCGGCGCTGCCCTTCCAGCTCTCCAGCTCGCGCTCCATGCGCAGGTTCTTCTCGCGCTCCTCGCGCAGCTCGCGCTCGGCCCGCCGGGCCGCCAGCTGCACGTTGGACTCGGACGACTGCAGCTCGTCGATGGTCTTGAGCAGCTTGTCGGCCTTGTCGCGCATGCGCACCACGTCGTCCTGCAGCTGCTGGTTCTGCTTCTCCTTGCGCTCCAGCTGGCCCGTCAGGTCCTTGACGGCCCGGTCGACGTTACGGACCGACCGCTGCGACTGCGACTGCGCCTTTTCGTGCGTCTCCAGCTGCGTCTCGAGCTGTGGCCGTCAGTATGCATCACGGTCCGGGGGGTTCGGGCTCGCACGTACCTCCTGGATGCGCTTGTTCAGGAACTTGATGTCCTGGCTCGCGCTCGAGAAGCCCTTGGTCTCCAGGTCGACGATCTTGACCTGCACCTCGCTCAGCGACTTCTCCAGCGCGGCCTTGTCGGCCTGCAGCTTCTTGCTGGCCTCGCGCTCGGTGGCCATGTCCTTCTGCACCTCGGCGGCCAGCGCCTCCGCCCGCCGCATCTTCTCGACCGCGGCCGCGGCCACGTCCTCCTGCTGGGCCAGGCTCGACCGCAGCTCCAGCATCTCCTTGTCGGCGTGGGCGGCGCTGCGCAGCGACGGGTTGGCGCCGCGGGCGGCCAGCTCCTCCAGGCCCGACTTGGCCTCGTTCAGGCGGGCCTCCACGCTGCGCTTCTCGCGCACCAGGGCGTCGCGCTCCGACGTCGTCTCGTCGACGGCCGTGCGCAGCGTGTGCACCTGCGACAGCAGGCTGACGATGCGGCCCTGGGCCTCGTTGTGCGCCTGCACGGCCTCGTCGCGCGACGCCACCACGTCCGACAGCGTGCTCTCCAGGCGCGTCTTCTCCTTCGCCCACGTCGAGCTGTTGAGCACCTCGTCGTCCCACTTGGACCGCAGCTCGTCGAGCTCCTCGCGCAGGCGTCCGATCTCGGCCTGCTTGAACAGCTTCTCCTCGCGCGCCAGGTCCAGCTCCTTGGTCAGCGTGGCAAACTCGGCCTGGTACTTCCGGCGCGTCTGCTCCAGGCTGGTCTCCGTGTCCTCGATGTCCATGGCCCGCTGGCTGCGGTAGTCCTCGAGCTCGTGCTGCAGCCGCTTCCGCGCCTGCGTGGCGGCCTCCAGGTCGGTCGACACGTCCTCCAGCCGCTCCTCCAGCCGCTGGTTCTGGCGCTGCAGGTCCTCGACCATGTTGTCCATCTTCTTGCGCTCCGCCATCACCTCGGCATACGTGTCCTCGGCCTCGCGCGCCTGGGCCCGCGCAAACTGCTCGGCCCGCGACGCCTTGATGACGGCCATCTCGGCCTGCTCCAGCTTGCTGAAGTACTCCTCGGCCCGGCTCTTGTACAGGCTGAGGCTCGACGTCACGTCCGTCAGCTTGGACGTCTCGGCGTCCAGCCGGATCTGCAGGTCCGAGAACTCCTGCAGCAGCTGGCTGCGGCTGTCGGCCTCCTGCTCGTGGGCCTGGGCCATCTCGTCCAGCTCCGACCGCGCGTCGCGCAGGTCGACCTCCATCTGCGCGCGGTCGTAGCGCAGCTTGTCATAGTGCTCCTTGATGTCGGTCAGCTCGGCCACCGCGTCGTTGTGGCTGTGCAGCAGCGACCGCCGCGACTCCTCCTGGCCGTTGAGCAGGTCGAGGATCTCCTCGTGCGACCGCGTCTGGATGTCGTGCAGCGACAGCTCGCCCGACCGCAGCGCCTTCTCCAGCACCGACACCTTCTTGGTCGAGTCGTCCAGCAGGTCGTGCAACCGGCTGTTAGCCTTCTCCAGCTTCTGCATCCGTCCGTTCCGGCCCGTGCTCTGGTCCGCCTTGTCGTCCTGGGCCGCGTCGCCGCCGGTGCGCTCCAGCTGGCTCTGGAGGTGGCGGTTCTGCATCTGCGCCAGCTGCAGCTGGTTCTGCACCTCTTCCAGCTCGGCCTTGAGGTCCATGCGGGTGCTCATGCTCAGCATGTCGACCGTGCGGTCCGAGCGTGCCGAGTCGGGCATCACGGTCATCTGTCGGGGTGGCGTGGCCATGATGTTGTTGTTGTTGTTGTTGTTGTTGTTGTTGTTGTTGTTGCTGCTGCTGCTGTAGTTGTTGCCGTTGTTGCCGCTGTTGCCGTTGTTGCCGCTGTTGCCGTTGCTGCCGTTGTTGCCGTTGCTGCTATTGTTGCCGTTGGAGAAGCGCCGAGCGCCACCCCTGCCCTTCTTCGTCCGGGTGGGCGAGCCGTCGATCGGACGCGGCATCTCGTTGGGGTCGATCTCCTCCAGCCTCGACCGCTGCAGCACGGGCGACTGCTGCTGCTGCTGCTGCATGGCGCGCAGGTCCGCCAGCTGGGCCTCGGCATTGCTGCGGCCGGCCCTCTGGACGCGCACGTCCTGCTGCAGCTCCTCGATCTTGCGGGCGAGGTCGAAAAAGTCCTTGCTCGTCAGCGACCGCTCCTTGCTGGGGCTGCCGTCGCCGGCGGCCGTGGCCGTGGCCGTGGCCGTGGCCGGTGTCGCGGCCGGCTCGAACGTCTTGAGGATGCTCAGCATCTGCGAGCGCAGGTCGGACAGCTCCCGGTCCCGCGCCTCCAGCGTGGCCTGCACGGTCCGCAGCGTGCTCTGCGCCTGGCCGCGCAGGTGCCGCTCCGACTCGACGGCGCGGTTCACCTCGGCCAGCTGGGCGGTCGCGTTGGACGACACCTTCTCGGCGGCGCGGCCGGCCTTGACCTCGCGGGCCAGCTCGTGGTTCATGTCCTCCACGGTCAGGTTCAGCTTCTCGACCTTCTTCTCCAGCGCGGCCGCGGCCATCTGCGTCTCGCCCAGCTGGCGGTTCAGCTTGGCGCCCTGCTCCTCGAGCCGGGCCTTTTCGCGCTGCAGCCCCTGGATCTGGCCCCGCGACGCCTCGCTGGCCCGCGAGCTCGAGCGCGCAATGTCCAGGCTCTTCTGCTGCAGCTTGTTAAGCAGCGCGCGGTTGTCGTTCTCCGACGCCGCCAGGCGGCTCTTGACGGTGTGCAGCTCGCGCTCCATGCGCTCCTTGGCCTGGTCGTTCTTGAGGCCGAACTCGCCCGACGACACGATCAGCTTGTTGAGCTCGTCGACCTCGCGGCCCAGCCGGTCGCGCTCGGCCTCGAACGTCTGCAGCCGGGCCTGGGCCGCGTCCAGGTCGCGCAGCAGGCTCTCCTCGCGCTCGCGGGCCAGCCGCAGGGCCGCGCGCTCGCCCGACGACTCGGCCTCGACGCGCGCCTCCTCGGCCTCGGCCTTGGCCGCGCGCAGACGGCGCACCTCCTGCCGCGCGTCGTCGCGCTCCTTCTCGATCACCTTGCGCGCCTCGACCGTGCGGCGCAGCGTGTCCTGCTGCGCGTACAGCTCCTTCTCGATGATGATCTTGGACTCGTTGAGGTGGTCGTACTCGTCCCGGAGGGCCTGGTACTTGTGCTCGCCGATCAGCTGCACGTCGTCGCGCGACTGCCGCTCGCGGCTCAGCTCCTTCTGCGCGGCAAAGAGGGCCTCCTTGAGGTCGCTGATCTGCGACTCCAGCACGCGGCGGTTCTGGTCCGCCTGCGCGTCCTCCGACAGCCGGGCCGCGAGCAGGTCGTTGGCGTCCTTGGCCTCGCGGCGCAGCTGGGCCTCCTGCGAGCGCATGGCCTCGATCTCGGCCTGCACCTCGCGCAGCCGCGACGTGGCCCGCTCCTTGTCGGTGTCCAGCAGCTGGCGCTGCTCCTCGAGCGACCGGCGCTCGGCCTCGTACCGCCTGTTGTCGCCGCGCAGCAGCGCCAGCTCGCTCTCCTTCTGGCGCATCAGGTCCTCATAGTCGGTCGACGTCTGCGACAGCTGGGCCAGCCGCTTCTGCGCGTCCTGGTGGTCGGCCGCGAGCCGCAGCTCCCTGGCCCGCGCGGCGTGCAGCTCCTTCTCGGCGCCGGCCAGCCTCACGGCGGCGTCCTGGTCGACCTGCAGCATGCGCGCCTCCAGGTCGCGCGCCTTGCGCTCCTTGATGGCCAGCTGGCTCTGCAGCATCTTGATCTCCTCGGCCAGCACCAGCTCCTGCGCGCCGCGCTCGGCCTGCCGGCGCGCCACGTCGGCGAGGCTGGCGTCCAGCTCGGCGACGCGCTGGGCGAGGCGCGTCTTCTCCTCCTCGAGCCGGCCGATCAGGCCGGCGGCGTGCTCCAGCTGCGCGCGCAGCCGGTCGACGTCCTCCCCGGCGCGCTTCTTGGCCTCGAGCAGGTCGTCCAGCTGGTCCTCGAGGCGCTCCTGGTCCTCGATAGCACCGGCGAGCTTGTCCTCGAGCTCGGCCTCGCGCAGCTGCAGCCGCTTGAAGATCTCCTCCTTGTCCAGCGCCAGGGCGCGCTCGCTCTCGAGCGTCTGCTGGATGCGGGCCGTCTCGGACATGGCGGTGCGCCGGTCCTCCTCGAGCTTCTGGCGGCCGGCCTCGTGCAGCCGCGCCTGGTCCTGCAGCTGGCGGATGGCCTCGTCCCGGCGGCGGACCTCGGTGGCCGTGCGCGAGTCGCCCAGCAGCGGGCGCATCTTGACCAGCAGCTGCCACCAGGGGTTGCGCGAGAGGTCGAGGTAGGCGTGGAAGTTGCGCTGGATGACGTGGGTGGCCTCGGCGCGGTAGAGGCGCTTGTAGGCGATGCGGCGCTGGCCGAAGCCGCGGGCGACGGCCTGGAAGCGGGCCATGATCTCGTTGATGAGCGCGTCGCGCTGCTCCTCGAGCTCGGCGAGCACGCCGGCGCGGAAGAAGACCTTGGTCAGGCCGACGCGGAAGAGCGCGCGGTCGAGGCCGAGCTTGGCCAGGATGGTGGCGGCGGCGGCCTGGCCCTCGAGGTAGCAGCCGGTGGGCCGGTCGCGGCAGAGCACCTCGTACCGCTGGCGGAACTCGGCAAAGGAGAGCCGGTTGGGGAAGCCGGTGCGCGCGATGCGGATGCCCTCGAGCACGCCGTTGCAGCGCAGCTGGTCGAGCACGAGCAGGCCGTTGAACTGCTTGGGCCGCTTCTTGTGGTTGGGCAGGATGCAGCGCACAAAGTGCGGGTGGGTCGAGTGCAGCTGGGCCATCAGCTTGGCCAGCTGCTCCTTGTGGCGCTGGGCGACGGTGCGGAAGAGGCCCTTCTTGACGCGGCTGCTGCGGCCGCCGCCGCCGCCGCCGCTGCCGCTGCCGCTGGCCGGGTGGTCGTCGTCCTGGTCGGCGGCGCAGTCGGCAAAGAGGCGGGCGACGTGCCGGTCGGTGGACGTGGCCAGCAGGCGGGTGACGTTGTCGTTGAGCGGGTCCTTGTTCTTCTCCAGCCAGTCGTCGGTCGAGTACTCGACCTCGGCGGCGTAGTGGGTGAGGACGAAGCCGGAGCGCAGCCGCGCGGGCCGGTACTTGGGCGACCTCCTGTCCCACAGCGAGTGCAGCTTCTCGGTGAAGGACTTGTCGGTGGCCTTGGGCATGACGCAGTCCTCGTCGAGGCACGAGAAGATGCCGATGGGGTTCGGCAGCTCGATCAGGTCGATGGTGGGCTGCAGGTCGCGGCCAAAGTCGATGAACTGCCACTCGATCTGCTCGCGCGCATACTCCTCCTGCTCGAGCACAAACATGTGGTGGTTGAAGAACTGCTGCAGCTTCTCGTTGGTGTAGTTGATGCACAGCTGCTCGAAGCTGTTCTCCTCAAAGATCTCGAAGCCGGCAATGTCCAGCACGCCGATAAAGTGCGCGTCGTCCATGCCCATCAGGCCGGCGCGGTCGAGCCGCTGGTTGATGCGCGTGACGAGGTCGCCGAAGCCGCGCTCGTACATGCCCTTGGCCAGCGCGTTGATGTTGAGCCGCACCTGCTCGGGCGTCTGCACCTTCTCGACCCACTCGCGGCCGGCCTTGACGCGCGGGTGCAGCAGCCCCTTGAGGAAGGGCTCGACCGGCACGCCGAGCAGCCGGCAGAGCCGCTCGGCCTGGGGCAGCGAGTCGCTGTCCAGCCGCGCCTGGTCGGCCGCCCGGCTCTCCTTGACCACGGCGATGTTGCCCAGGTGCAGCACCGTGGCCACCGTGCGCAGGATGGCCGTCTGGTCCTGCTCGGTGAAGCCCATGACGGCAAACGCCTCCATGAGCGAGTCCCACTCGTGCTGGTCCGAGACGCCCGTGATGACGTCGTTGCCGTCGCGCGTGTACGCAAAGTCCTCGACGCCCATGTCGTCCAGGAGCAGCTCGGCGCGCAGCCGCTCGTCCGCGCCCCTCAGCAGCTGGTAGAAGATGTGGTAGTTGCGCTCCTGCGCGTTGATGCGCACCACCCGCGACTTTTCCAGCAGGTACCAGTCGATAAAGGCGCCGGCGATGGACCCGTTGGGCGTGAACTCGATGCGGATGAACTTGCCGAACCGCGACGAGTTGTTGTTGCGCACCGTCTGCGCGTTGCCAAACGCCTCGAGGATCGGGTTGGCCCGCAGGATCTGCGCCGACAGGTTCGCGTGCTGGGCCCCGCGGCTCTCGCGACTCTCGCGACTCTCGCGACTCTCGCGACTCTCGCGGCTCTCGCGGCTCTCGCGGCTCTTGGCCGCCGGCTGGTCCGCGTGGGCCACGGCGGCCAGGTACTGGATCACCTTCTTCGTGTTCTCCGTCTTGCCCGCGCCCGACTCGCCCGTCACCAGGATGCTCTGGTTCTCGCCCTCGTCGACGAGGTTGCGGAAGGCCACGTCGGCCATGGCAAAGATGTGCGGCTTGGTGTCGTCGCGGCTGCGGCCCTTGTACATGTTGACGTACTCGTTGGTGTAGATCGGCAGCGGGCAGTACGGGTTGACCGTGACCAGGAAGAGCCCCGAGTACGTGTAGATGAGGTCGGCCTGGTACCGCATGTGCAGGTTGTGCACCACCGACGCCTCGTTGAGGTGCGTCAGCTCCGCCATGTCGTTCGCCTTATCGAATTTGGCCGGGTTGACCCGGTCGACGCTCTCGGCATCGACGTCGCGTTGCTGGCAGGGTTAGCGTTTTTTTTCTTTTCATCTTCACCTTTCCTTCTCGCAATCGCTGCGCCGTGCGTGGACCGGGGGGGGGGGGGGGGGAACCTACGCTGCCGTCTTCGCACTGGACCAGGATCCGGCCGCCCTCGAGCTCCTCGACCACCCAGCCCTTGACAAAGGCCACCTGGGCGTCCTTGAGCCAGACGTAGCGCTTGCCGGAAAAGTCGTTCTCGCCCTCGATGCCGCGGACGACGTCGATGCTGCGCTGCTTCATCTCCTCGGTCTTGATAAACGACGGCGCAAACGTGCTCGACGCCGGCGTGCTCTCGCGGGACTGGCCGAAGCCGTGCCGGGAGACGCTGCCGGCCCGCACGAGCCCGTTGAGCCCGGAGAGCGACGCGAGCGACTGGGACCGGCTGTGTGGCGGAGCCGGCGGCGGCGGCGGCGTGTGGTCGTGGGAGGAGGACGGCAGGGCCGAGGATGTGCTGAAGAGGACCGACTTGGGCCGCGCCGAGGGGGGGGGGGTGGCACCCGCACCCGAGGTGGTGCCCGAGGTGGTGCCCGAGGTGGTGCCCAGGGTGGTGCCATTCTGGCCTGGCGAGGCGGCCTGGGCGTTTCTCGCAAATGGATTCCCGCGCGTCTGCGCCGCGAATCCGGGTGTGCCGGCCACCATTGTTGGGTAGCGAGGGATCTGTGTCCAGGATGCTGACGTTGCTGGTCCGAAGCGCCCTACTCTGCACGAGCCAACATCCGCCGGCAGAAGAGTGGCAGACAACGGAGGCAAAAGGAGGAAAATGGATCGAAGAGGAGCCGAAAAGAAGGACAGAAAGCGACGGGGAGGGGAGCCTGCAGAGTGCGGTCGCGTCGTCCGGGGCAGAAGCGAGATTGGAATGTGAACAAGGACAGGTTTTTAAGTCCGGCTGGCAATGCCGCGACCGTCGTTCTCCTGTCGTCCCACGGTTTATTTTCCCGTCATTGTCTTGCCATTGGCTCGCGTGCTGCGTGGCTGCTGGCCTATCGCTGCTCACCGCGGCCGGCTTATCGCCTGTTATCCTCGCTTCAGCCCGTTGTCACGACAACAATCGGGGTCACGTGCGGGGCGCGTCTTGCTGGGTATCTTGCGCGATTGCCGGTGGCCCGTGCCCACATCGGATTAACTCTGTGCCGTCCCGACGTCATGTTGCCCAAACAGATTTTGGTAATAAATCCCAGGCCAGAAAAGAGCATCCCCGACAACGACGAAGCAATATTTGCATCACGCGCACACCTGGCCGGCGCAACTCCCGTTTACGCTCATCACCCTTTGCTCTTCTCGACGGCCGGATCGCTATCGGCCGCACCCAACACCGCCCGCTCCCAGGACCGACGGAACGCCGCAGGGGCCCCTGCCGTGCCTCGCTTTTTGGACGCGTCCGGCTTCCGCCACACCAGGTGCGATACGGTGGCCACGCTTTGCAGGCCACATCTCTGCGCCGCTGCGCCGCTCCGACAGACCAGGCGCGCCACGCTGGCCACGTTTTGCGGACCACATCTCTGCGCCGCTCCACCGTCTGGGTTTCCCATCGCGGCCGTTCCCCATGCTTCGGTTCCGAAGCCCGAAACACCTGCCTCCACGCTGCTTCATCCCGAGACAGCCCACACCATCAGCGTCGCCTCGCCCGCACCGCCATGTCGGGATACGCCTATAACACGTACGGCCAGTGGCCGCCGCCGCAGCCACAGCCGCAGCCGCCGCCGCAGCCGCTGCCGCAGCCGCTGCAACACCAACACCAGCCGCCGCCGCAGCAGGCCCAGCAGCCCTTTGCGCCGTTCGACTACCAGCCACTGGCCGGCACGCCCCCCCTCTATGGCCACAATCCGTACCAGGCCACCCCTCACTATCCTGCGCAGTACCCGTCCCAGATGCCGGCCCACGCGCCTCACCAGCTGCCGCCCGCCCCCGACTACTATGCCCCCACGCAGACGGCCTTTGTCTATAACGCCAACAAGACCTCCGGTCTGGGCATAGCCGGACTGCCGCGGGGGCAGCCGCAGGGGCCGGGGACGCCGGACTTTGCCGCTGGCGGTGCCGGCTGGATGCCGGGCGCCGCCGCCGCCTTCGAGACGGCCCCGTCCTCTTCGCCCTTCTCCCAGCCGCGCGCCGCCAAGAGCAAGGAGATCCCCGCGTCGGGCAGCTTCCAGGAGCTCTTCCAGCCGCATCGCGCGGCCATGCAGCACGAGCCGTCGTATCCGCCGCCCCCGGCGCCGCCGCCCCTGCAGAGCGCGCCGGCTGCGTCGCCACCGGCACCGGGCAAGGACGCGCACGGCAGCCCGGCAGAGGAGGGCGAGCTGGAAGAGGGCGAGCTGAGCGAAGGCACGGATCTGTACGACCCGCAGACGGTCACCAGCTCGGCCGTGCTGCGGGAGGACACCGTCTCCAACACGGCACAGCAGAACGACGAGGCCGAGGAGGACTCCAAACATCCGTCGCTGGAGCCGGCCGTGGCCATTTATGCTGGCGTCACGGGCGAGCCGCCGAGCCGCGATGCCAGCGTGATTGATCCGCAGGAAGACGCGTTTTACGATGAAGACGAAGACGAGGAGCGCGGAGGGGCTGTCGTCAACGGCCACGGCCCGCCCGGCTCGGACGCCGCAGACGCCGACGACGAATATATGGGATTCTCCGACTCGGACCAGCGATCGCCTCCTGAAGACCAGCAACGCGCACAGTCGTATTCACCGCATCTCTCACCACAAGAAACACGGCCCGGTCTGCCGGGACCGGCGAAAGGCGTCGGACGGACGGACAGCGACGTTCCGTCGGAGGCGCCGGGCGAGAAGACGGCCGCGGACGCTGCTGTCGATGCTTCCAGCCCGGAGGGGAGCGGCCTGGCAAACGGGGACCGTCAAAAGCCGGTCCTGGAACTGACGAGCGCTGCCAACACGCCTCCCTTCTCTTCCGTGGACGACGCCAAGAAGGAAGCGCAGCGGGCCATTTTACGGCTGATACCGTACGGCGTCAACTACCAGACGTTTATCGACGAGGGATTCGACGAAAAGACAATCCGGCCGCTGTTTGCCGAGCTGGGCCTCAAGTCTGCGGAGACGCCTGCGGCAGAATCACCACAGCCGTCGCCAAAGGCAGAGTCGGTGGTGGAGAGCCAGCCGAGCAACAGCGACACCAACGGGCCGAAGCCGGAAGAGCGGAAAGACCGCATCGCGCGTCTTCTGGCTCTCAAGGCCGCGAAGCCTGCCGCGGTCGCGGCTGTCCCGACTGCGAACGAGACGGCAACGGCAACAACGCCACCTGTCGACAAGGCCAGGTCGGAAAAGACAAAGTCGGACAAGGCCCGTCTTCTGCACCAGAAGCTGGACGCTCTTAAGAGGGCACAGGCAGCATCGCAAGCCCCGCCCGCACAGCCCGAGACGGTGGCGGTGGCCGAGCTGCCCTCCAGCATCAGCGTGCTGCCCGTCACGGCCCCGTCGTCGACACTGCCGCAGCGGCCGGGGCCGGCGAACGCGACAGCCTCGGGAACGCCGCAGCCGGCGGCCGGCGGGTCTCGCAAGCGGCCGGTGGCGGCCGACTTCAACGACTACTCGTCGCTGCCTGCAAATCCGCTCAAGCGGCCGTTTGGACAGATGCGGCAGGACTCGTCGCTGATCATCGACGTCAGCGACGACTCGGACTCGGACTCGGACGTGGAGATGGAGGTGGACTCGCCGACCGACGAGCACCCGTCGAGGGCGCTGCAGGGAGGCCGTCCTCGCGGCGGAAACCCGGCGCGCGACTTCCCGCCGCTCTCCGAGACGCCCTTCCAGCCGCGCCAGTTTGGCCGGCCGCCGTCGGCCATGGCGACGCCGCCCAGCGGGCCCGCGGCCACCCGGGCCAAGGACGACGAGTACGCGCGGAAGTTGAGGCAGATCGAGGAGATGAAGCGCAAGATCGCCGAGGCGGAGGCCAAAAAGGCCCGGGGCTCGCCGAGCGGGTCGCAGACGCCGAGGACGGGCGACAGCACGCCGCCCGAGGCCGACGCGCCGGCGGCCAAGACGCCGACGTGCCGGGCGGTGTCTGCGGGCAGCGGCATCCCGCTGAGCACGACCACGACGTCGGGGCTCGCCGAGGCGGTGTCGGCACGGCTGCCGAGGCTGGCGGACAGGGCTGCCGCGTCTGCGTCTGCGTCTGCGTCTGCGCACGACGACGACCGGCATGCACTGCGCACCCGCATCGCCAGCCAGCAGCTGCCGCGGGTCGAGGCCACGCTGAAGGAGAAGATGTTCAAGCTGAAGCTGCTGCAGGATAAGGTGGCGGCGCTGCAGACGGAGATCGACGCCGGCTTGGCCGAGAAGCTGCGGCTGGCCGAGACGATGGACGAGCTCGACAAGGCGGAGGGGCCGGTGGCGGCAGCGGTGGCAGAGTGCCCGGCTGCCGACGTGTCGATGCCGGCGCCGGAGGAAAGCACGCCGGTATCGGCAGACGAGCCGACGCAGACGGCGGCTGACAAAGGTGGCGCTAACGTCGGCGAGGAAGAGTCCGCAGCCGAGGACCAGCCCCAGTCGGACACGGCCCGCGAGCTGGACGAGATGTCGGAAAGCTCATCGTACGAGCCGGTGGCTGATGAGGCGGACGAGGTGGACGAGGTGGACGAGGTGGACGAGGTGGACGAGGTGGACGAGGTGGACGAGGTGGACGAGGTGGACGAGGTGGACGAGGTGGACGTGGATGAAGTGGACGTGGACGTGGACGAGGTGGACGAAATGGACGAAGTGAACGAAATGGACAAAGTGGACGTGGACATGGACGAAGCGGACGAGGACGGCGACATGGAGACGGACGACCAGGAGCCGAAAGCGGAGGCGGTCCAGGAGCTGATAATCGATGCCGAGCCCAGTCGAGAGGTCCTGGCAGCGCCTGCAGTCTCACAGCCGCCCGGCGACCATCCGCAGAAGAGGCAGAAGAAGCAGCAGCAGAAGAATCGCCCGGCCGTCGGCGGCGCAAAGCCGCCATCGCCACCCATGCCGACTCTCGAGGCCTACGAGAGCCCGCTGAAATGCTTCCGTTCTTACCGGTTTCACCCGCAGTACAAGGCTGACGTCAAGGGCGGCCTGAAGTCGTTAACCTATAGTGGTAGGATCGACCCCGACGTCGAGCTGTGCCCCTATGAGCTCGGCGGCCAGGACTGCCCGGCGAGCCCGGCGAGCCCGGCATGCCAGTTCCAGCATCTCAAGGCCATCGTCCCGCAGGGTGAGTGACCCCCTCTTTTCTTTCCTTTTGCTCCCACCCCCAGCGATGCCGTCCCTCCCTGCTGCCCTCCATCCCCCCCTGTGACCGCTGACGCACCTTTGCTTTTCCTTCCTTGTCGCTTCTTGTTTGGAATCTCTAGATGATCAAATCCTCGTTGAACTCGGCCGGTCGGACGACTTTACCGGCGACCAGAAGGCCCAGTTTGTGACCGGGCTGCGCGACGTGCTCAAGCGCTTCCGCGACGCCAAGGTGCGCGACTTTGACACGATCGCGTACGAGATCATCGGCTTCCGGCGCCAGTTCCTGGGCGACGCGTCCAAGGTCGTGTCCCACCTCGAGGACGTCACGGTCTGATCCGACTGCTGCTACGGCACATGGGTATGTGACTGCCTTGCGTGCAAGAAGACGGAGAGACGAGGCAGAAGACGGAGGCGAGCGAGGGCGAGTGGGCATCTCCAGTAGAAAACTCCCCGTCCCGGTCGTCTGCGCTGCCAACGGTTGCTAGCCCCCCTCCTGCTATTCCTTTTGTCCCTGCGTTTCCTCCATAGCTCTCTTTTGTCTGTCTGCATTTCCCCCCTAAACGCCGTTCCCCCCCCCTATTCCCTCCCTTCTTCTCTATTCCCCATTCTATTGTTGAGGATCCGTCTGAGGCTCGAAGAAGCCGCTTGCCGGTGCTGCCACGCCTCGCCCGGCCATGGCAAGGTCTGGCACCAACAGCGATTGCGATGCCGCTTGTCCAGAGACGGCGATACCGCTCTGTTTTTTTGCACGATACCCCGGCGCCTAGCAGGTTGGCCGTTTCCGCTCCTATTTCTGTAATCATTCCATTTCGTTGCATGGGGTCCGCAGCTCGACAAGAGGAAGGGTGCCCGATATTTAGCCTTCAGCATGGGATAGAACGGGAGAAGAGCAGAGAGAGAGCAAGAGAAGAGAGAGCCAGCAGGGTCTGAGGGAGAGGCCGCTGGCGGTGACAAGAGGAGGATATTGTTATATTATTGCACACAATACAAAAACTACATGGATGAAGAGAATGTGTGAGTAAGCAGCGTTGGTGTAGAAGGAAGCAGCAGTCTGTGCTCCTGCTGCATTGGTCATGTGCAACGGCCACAGAAGCAGCCGCGTCAGCAGCCACGTCCTGGCTGACTCGGCCAGAACTTAACCTCGCATTTCGCTGTATGTCTTTACTGCCTTCCTCCCCTTCCTCCAGAACCACCGTGCCCTGTACGTTCATGGTGAAGGAAGAATTCCCAGCAGAGGACCCAGAAGCAGGGGAGAGATGAGGGTGGCAAACTCTGGAAGCTATACTACCTCTATATACTAGTATGGACGACCTTATTTCACAACGTTCCGTTGGCGTAATGGTAGCGCACAAGACTTCTAATCTTGAGGCTGCGGGTTCGAGTCCCGCACGGAATAAAAGATTTGGTTTTTCTCTTTTTCTTTATCTTTTTATAAAGGTGATTCCTTTTCGTTTTTTAAGGAGTTTGGGGGGAAGAGAGAGTCAAGTGAGGAGATTCTCAAGTACTCAAATTTATTTTGCTCCTAGGGTGGGCCCTTTGCCAGTCCCAGTTTCGGTCCCCAAGGCGCATACCTAAAGAGCACATTACAGGCCAGGCGCCGTACAGGCGCTGCCAGGCGCTACGCAGCAAAAATTAAAACCGATAACCATACACACGTGACATTCCCCACGCTGGACTAACCCAGTACGATTTGAGGAGCGCCGTCATCTTTTTGCATCGTTCTCGAGCCTCGCGCCAGGAATCGCTCACCCGTCTGTCAGTATCCACGTCGCCCACCCCCCCCCCCCCCCCCCCCCCCCCCCCCCCCCCCCCCCCCCCCCCCCCCCCCCCCCCCCCCCCCCCCGCCCCCCCCCCCCCCCCCCCCCCCCCC